>JBCNYH010000010.1:1848668-1864338 GCA_039654325.1 Tandanus tandanus
GCTGCTCCTCCGCGTTGAGAGGAGCCAGTTGAGGTGGCTCGGGCATCTGATTAGAATGCCTCCTGAACGCCTCCCTGTTGTGGTTTGGGTCGGGTTTGGTCACATCAGTGCCATAAGGAATTGAACATTTTAAACTTAAAACAGCTATTATGTAGGTTGCCAATGGGCCTGTTTCACTTGATGACTAACTCGGGCTCGGGTCAGGATCGGACATAAATATCTTAATGCCTGTCGGGCTCGGGTCGGGTTCAGTTACTGCTTTGTCAGACGCAGGCCGGGCTCGGACAGAAAAATGTAGCCCAATCCGCACTCTCGTTGTGGTGTTTCCGGCATGTCCAACCGGAATGAGACCATGGGGTCACCCCAAAACACACTGGAGGGACTATGTCTCTCGGCTGGTCTGGGAACGCCTCGGCGTCCCCCCGGAAGAGCTGGAGGAAGTGGCTGGGGAGAAGGACCTCCCTTAAATGTTTAAATCAAAGCACTAGTTCAGGCTTCTTTAAGAACACAAGAAAGAGCAAAATAAAATACCTGTTCTTAAAATGATTTTTTTGTCTCCTGTCTTGGATTTACATAAGCCAAACAAGGAATAAAAAAAGAATGACCCGACCTTGTCACTCCAATATTTTTGGTGGGGACTGTATACAAGTAACTGGTATTCTTGATCATGTGACTCACTCTGTCGGTTTTTGATTGAAGCGAGCTCCTCGTGTACAGCCTGGTCAGTGGACTTGGCGAAGGCTTCAGCTGTGGCGCAGTAACTATGATGGACCAAGTAGGAGGCCACCATCCTGTTAACACAGGGGAAAGCTCAACACCTGGGTCCATGCAAACCTGCAACCCAATAGCCCTGCACTACTATAATCATTATTCCATGCTGTGTTAATGAGCCTTTTACTTTCTCCATTCTGGAATATTTGTAATCATGAATTAAATAGAATTATTAAATGGATTAAATCAGTAACAACATACAATATTATTTTTAAGTAAGGAATAACAAAACGACAGACTCTGTTTTTATGCAGAAATAATGCCCGCCAGGGGGCATGTGAAGCAGAAGCCGAGTGCTGCTAATACCCAGCCCCCAACTACCATTACTTTTGTATAACAGCATGGTTAGCACTGTGTTATTCTGTTTATACCACAGCGAGTGCCAACGAGTACAAGGTTTAATTTATTAATGAACAACACGTCACACATTTTAGTGATTTATAGATAACGTCGACCGTCCAACAGCCAATTGTTTCTGTTCACAACTACATTACAGCTTCAATAAACCGTCCTAGAAGAGGGGAAATGAAAAATGGTGTCAGAACTCAGAATACTTACTGAGACTTCATCCATAAATATGTTTAAATGTCTCAGACAAAAATCGTCATCATATAAACGACTGCTTTGCTAAACAACACATTTTGAAATCTGTTAATTATTTAGATTACATTGAGAGTCTGCCATACAAGTCCCTGTGACTGTAGAAATTATATCTTATGAGAACAAGTTCATTAATAATTATGTTCATATCAGAGCTGGAACACCTGTACCTGTGAAAATAAAGAGCACCTTCTGACCAATCAGATTCAAGCATTTCGACCATGCTGTGATGTGATATACATTAAATGCAAATAGAACAGTTTCTTTAATCAGAGCATGCTTTTCCAAGAAGTGGTGGTGTAAAAATTGTGTTACCATAGCAACAGCTCAAGCAACCCAAGCTCCTAAAATGACTGGCATTAAAAATATAAAGTGTGTGTGTGTGCAAACAAACACAAGTGTCACATTTGATCTGGTACTCTAGAAACACTACGAATGGTTAAAAACACTAAAAATAAAGATAATTATGTTACACTTTACAGCAAATATTATATTTCTATATTTCATCCCTCTGTATCTTCCTGCTCTCATTTCAGTCTCATCAGTCACCTGGGTACACAGCATAGGTGTGGCATAAACTTGCTTGTGTTCAGGGCACTTATAAATTAATCTAATTTAACTGAATGTTGTGGGATGTGACTGAATGTCAGCTGTCAACGGAGAAGAATCGAGTAGATCCAGCTGGTAACATGCGCGGAGTCTCACGTGTGTCTAATTACCAGCAGTTTATTATGTGTGTGTGTTGTGTGCTTGCAGGGAAGCCAGTAATCAGAGAGTGAGAGTGAAAGCTGAGATCCAGCACAGAGCTGTGTATGTTTTATGTTCCTTTGTGTTACATTCAGTTGTACGACTGCAGCACAATAAAGCCTTTAAAAAATGAAAGTTAAAAGTGAAAAAGTGAATAAACACCAGTTGAGTTATCCCTCCTGTCTATGCCTCTCCTGTATCCTGAACCCCTGAAGGTACAAATGTAACAATCAAGATGACATGCACACTTTCATACAACATCTCCTGACTTTGTTGTGCTGCAGCATGACGTAAACCCAGTCCTCTCATTAGATACAGCGAGCACAAAGTGCCTACTGTTATGGGCTCTTACCCAGAGACTGTAAAAGCATCATTAACTGTGTTTTAAAAACAGAAACAGCCTTTCCCCTTTTATGTTTGACAATAAACATGATGTGTTGCCCTGCATAGGTTTGATTTGATAGGATAAAACCAAACCATTAATTTTTAAAAAGCTGTAAGCGTATAATTTTCCCCAGAATAAAACACTGGCCTTTAAACAAGCATCTTTAAGTTTGAGCATCATCAACATCATCATCACCACGGAGACACTCACTTCTGAATCATGGCCTGCCACTCGCCCTCTCTCTCGCCAATGGGACAACGCTCAATCTGAGCCTGGATCTTGGTTCTCCACTCACGCATGTAGTCCTCTATGTCAAACACGAATGGATGCTGCCCGAAATTAGCATCCACCACCTCTCCAGGTGTCTGAAGGCCCACTGTCGGGTACAGGTTAGGCTGGAGAAAGATAACGTTTTATTATGAAATACAGAAAGTCCTTTTTTATCAGCAGTGATGAGGTGAAATGCTTTTATCTTGAGGACAAAAAACTGGCAGTGATGATAAAGTCTCTACATTTAAAAGTTTCATGGAAATAAAATAGTTCTCTCCTCTGCATATAAAGGAAAAAATAAGGAGAAATTATACAGAGCCAATAAAAAGAAAGGTCAAATCTGGAAACCCAACGCACTTCACAGCATAATCAGAAAAACATGAATGCTGGAGTTTTGCCAACTTTGTTTTCCCACAATGGTTGATTGTTTGAGACCCAAACAGACACTGGATTTGTTGTCTAGTACAATGTAGAGATTTTGCTAAAATGTTTGGACTGCATGGATTTTTACAAGTCCTGATAGACATACGAATATATACCAAAGAAATTATTATATACATTATTCACTATTATAAAATATTATATACACAAGAAATTTCATGTAACCATGTGAGCAACATGATATAACAAATCTGTTCTTAATATGTAAACATTAAGGATGAAAAGGTATAGCAGCTAAAAGATTTAATGAAAAAATACTTACTGGTAAATCTGTAAAAGCAATACCTACAAACAACAAAACATTATTAATGTAAAGTTTATAACACAACTTAAATGTATAAAAAGTTGTTAATTTAAGTTAACACTTAATATTTTAGAACATGCAGTGGGCAAGTTATTTCATGCTGTCACTTCCTGCGCACAGCTACTAACTGCTGTTACTTCACCTGCCTCCCTTTTTCCTCTCTTTTAAAGCTAATAAGACAAAAAAAAAAAGTTTTTGGCTTTCTGCCATGAAACCTCAAAGCTCACACTCCTTTGTAGTAAAGAGTTTCCTGGAACGTCTTCACCTCCGACGGTTACAGAGCACTGACAAATGGTCCATAAATGTTACATAAACTTCTCAACACAATGCTTCACCATATCAGTGATTACAAGATGTTTTTGTTTTTAAAAACCTTTTTATTATCCAAATATTTATGCATTATCTGAAAATCTCTGTAACAGCTGAATGTCAAAACGAGAACATACTGTATTTGGAACAGCACATTAATAGATTTTTTTAAATTTTAAACAGAAATTTACTGTTACTGAAAACCAATTAGGGCGACATGATGGCATAGTGGTTAGCATGTCCGCCTCACAGCAAGAGGGTTCTGGGTTCGAGTCCCAGGCTCGGCTAGGACATTTCTCTGTGGAGCTTGCGTGGCCTACCCATGCTTGCGTGGGTTTCCTCCAGGTACACCACGTTCCTCCCACAGTCCAAAGACATGCACATTAGGCTAATTACCTGTTCCAAATGGCCCCTAGGTGTGAGTGTGTATGTGAATGGTTGTGTGTGTGTGTTGGACTTCCAATGGATTGGTGTACTGTCCAGGGTGTATTCGCCTTCGCCCAGATTAAGCAGTTCGGCAAATGAATGAATGAATGAATAAAAAGTTTTACATTTCTGTGGTATAAATATATATAAGCTTCCTGATATTTGTATGTGATTAAAGTTATTTTTGTTATAAATTTAGTATATTCTGGGAACTAGACCCATGTGCCAATAATATTCTGGTGGAACATTCAGGTTCTAACATTTTTCTTGTATGTTAATTGAAAATACAATGTTCATGCAACTTCATATTCAACCGAATTTCCTTAATAATATTAGGATGTTTGAAAATTAATGCAAACGTCATAAAAGGAAGTGGAATCGGCAGGTAATCTCAAATGAAACTCATCCTTAAATATGTAGCATTTTTTAATAATATATAATCTTATAATAATAGTAACAATAACAATAATAATAATAAATGTTAACACTTAGGACTACCACCTACTGTGGTACAAGTACTTAACATCAGCATATGTTAAAGCATACAGAAGAGATACACCAGTCACCCATAACATAAACACCACCTGACTGGTCTATGAAAAGGCAGCTCCACACACAACAAGCTGCAATGCACTGTGTTGACATCTTCCTCTCGGTAACTAACAGCCATAGGATGAATCAAATAGAAAGTATGGTATGTAACCCAGGAGGAAAAAGCAAACTTAATGCTCAGAGTTATTGAGTCTGGCTCTGTTTAAAGTGAACAGCACGCCAGGCACATGGCTGACGTACCTAGACTGTGGCCGTTCTTTGTGTAGAAGCAGGTGTTGTTGATGAGATTGACGCAGCAGCCAATAACATCGCCTGTGGTAAATGTAGGTCCATACGGCTGCCCTGTTCCTGATGAGCAGAAACTGTGTCCATCATCTCCGTGATAGCCGTACGAGTGCTTGTCCCAGCCTGAGAGGATTCATTAATAGCAGTCAGAGTCGGTGAATGATGGAAATACATTATTGTAACAAAAAAGAAACATACATTGAATCCTCTGTGCCATGACTTCTATCTAGAGTTCTGTACTTTTATGTAGTAAACAGAATATGCACACTTAGTCAAAAATGCTATCAAACCTCCGCTGAACCATCTGGGTAGAGCTGATATATCCGACATGTTCACACTAACAATATTGTGTGGTATTTACCCAATTATCGAAACATGCCTACTAGGGAGTGTGCTTAACATACTTATCTCTGAGTCGAGCCACAGGGTAACACCCCGCCTGTCGGATTTACCCTGGGTGTCACCATACTGCAGACATAGGCCACATATGAAGAGACACTATTGTCACATCAAAGCAAAGGATGAGAGTTCTTTTTGGACACACCCTTACAAACGCAGCGCGTTCAGTGGAACAGCACAGGAACTCTCGATGTACGTCTTACAAACACAGAGACGAACAGGCAAACGTATAAATGGTAGTCACAGAGAAAGCTCTGAGCACCACAGGTGAATATTTAAATGTAAGAAAGCAAATGTTTCCCAAGAAGAAGAATTTCCATAAAATTTGAATTCATAAAATGTCAAACCAAAGGACAGACACTGTAGTATTTCTCATGCTTTCAGACATTATATTCCCTGGGAAGGCTATACTCAATACATTTTTTTTATTCACGTATATACACAGACCCATTTGCTGCAGGAAGTGGTGACAAAAATGCATTTTAAAGTTGTTTTCTCCTGGATGAACTTCCAGACTGATTGATATGCTATGTCTCTGAAGCTACCCATGGCACATTATAAATCAAGGGCATATGGAGGCCCTCGTCGTGGAACAGTGATTCAAACATAACAGTACACTGACTGATTACATCCACTTCATGACTTTATGTACAGTACTTCATGGTTGCTGACAGGATCTGTGTGACTGACTGACTGCATCTGTCACATGTGACAACGCTGGCATCTGTCAGCTGTCTTTGTGCAGTGAAATGTTGAGTCACTTGCAGGAAACATATCAACAAAAGTGTGAGATTAAAAAGTTTAAAAAAGCTTCATGCAAACGTTTTAACTTAAGAGCTTTTATGTTTCTTTTTGAATCAGGGTATTTGAAAGTTCAGGTTGTTGATTATCTTCTTCTGTTCTACACCTGACAGCTACAAGTCACAGATAATTATCATTCATTTACTATTAAAAATAGTTGCCATCCAATTTCATCATCAATTAGTTGATTAAGTATTAGTGATTATGTATTATTAGTAGGCTATATTTAAAGCATGGTGTGCACGCAACAGGCCACTTTATTTCAAAGCACAACATCTGATGTGATTATAAGAGCATGACCGCCATAATCAGTGAACAATTTACATCACACTTCACTGCTGACCTCATGACATAACTTGGGCAGAATGTGAGCAATAATCAGACTCATAATGATTCGTGGTTCTTTCAGATGGCAAGCAAAATGAGTGTTTAGTGTTTCAGACAATTATTGGACATAAACTACTTATTAACTGAGCGCAAGGTCTGTACAGAGAACTCGCAGCCTGAGTCTCGGTCTGTGCAAAAAGACCCAGGGCTGAGATTTCTCTGTGGAGACCGACCAAACGAGGCTTATAAGTAATATATTCAACAGCATTTTCAGATGGTGTTTCTTTTTTTTTTTTTTAATTCACTTCAGGCGCTGTTGCTTGCCCACTTCTGATCAAGGCACCTCCATCAGTGTCTGTGAGGGCTTGGGTAGCTTTCCGATAAACAGTCCTTCGTGGGACTTCAAAAAGTCTTTATCTCTTAGGATCGGGTGCGCATCCATCCATATGCAATTTATTTTTCGTGAATCAACCAATCACATTGCACATATTGTCCTATTATTATTGTTGTTATTATTATTATAAAATAATTAATTTGACTGCTGAGACCTGAACATGCCAGTACATGAAGCTGATTGACTCCAAGATATTTACAGCATTCATCTGTTTGTGGAACCAGTAGAATACCATGACTTTCCTTTAGATTTGGAAAAAAGTGGTCAACCAAAATTCTCTAAATTCTCAAGCCGTGATGAATTGTTGATAAATGTCAGTATTATACTATATTAGAAGGGTTTAATAAGGGTTTCCGTTGTAATTTTATCCAAAATAGAAGATGACAAAACACAACTGTAAATAGTCCTTGTTT
Source organism: Tandanus tandanus (assembly GCA_039654325.1). Lineage (NCBI taxonomy): Eukaryota > Metazoa > Chordata > Actinopteri > Siluriformes > Plotosidae > Tandanus > Tandanus tandanus. The sequence goes on from JBCNYH010000010.1 coordinate 1,856,093, forward strand.
CCATTGAAGGATGCTATTTGATTAAATCTGGTTCACTCTAATTAAACATGATGCCAGAAAACACAAAACGACAGATGTTTTTAAATGACTCTTCATGGGATGTACATAAATGTGAAAACTGTGTTTACATATAAATTTTTTTAAATAGCTGTTGAATAGTTTGAGGCCTAGTGATGGTCTGGCAAGCTGTTTAGGGTGTACCATGCCTTCGCCCGCAGTGGGCTGGGATAGGCTCCAGCCTCCCCGTGACCATAATAAAAGAATTGTGAAAAGAAAAGTGGCTCAGAAAATGACATGAAAATGAAATTGATAGATTAAAAACATCTAGTACTAGCAAATAACTTTGCTTAAAAATAAAAGAAAAGTAAAAGAAAGAAAGAAAAATCGACTCAAATTTTGCATTATTATTTTGTTTGCAACTTCAAATTGAGGCGGCACAGTGTCCTGGGTTCAAGTCCCGGGCTCAGAGAGAGCATTTCTATTTGAAGGTTGCATGTTGTCTCCGTGCTTGTGTGGGTTTTCTCCAGGTACCCCGGTTTCCTCCCACAGTCCAAAGACGTGCACATTAGGCTAATTAGCGGTTCTGCATTGCCCCTAGGCGTGTGTATGAATGGTTGTTGCTGCTCAGGGTGTACCCCACCTTCGGCCAGAGTCGGCTGAGATCCTAATAGGATTAAGTGGCTCAGCAAGTGAATGAATCAACAGTTAACCTTCAAACTACACAATGAGCAGGTTAATGGAAGTCACATGGTGACCTCTTATTTTATTAAAGCCTTGGAAAGGAGTTGTGCTGATTTTTTTTTTATTATTACTTTAACAATGTTAGTAAATTATGTCTCAAAATAATCCACATAACCCAATGACTAATTAACACCCCTTGCCTGTGACAAATCAGAATCTGTCAGTGAATCACCTAGAATAATCACCTAAATAACCCAAATAACCTGAACTAATCATCTGCATTTGAATTTCTCAGCATAATGCCTTTGATCAGCTCTGCATAAAGACTCGACACAATCACCTGGCACACCCCCAACACTCTGGTCTTTCTCCATCGTCCAAACCTATCAGTATATAAATCACAAGGCTATGACTTGCTGGAGTTTTACTGTGGAACTGTGATACCAATCTTGCATGAGTGAAGAGATTTGCTATTCAAATACGAACAGCTTATGCACTTGCAAATCTTGATCGTCATGAAAAATTGAAACACAAGCCAGCACAGGATTATTTAGTGTTAATTATTATAAGCTGAATCAAGCAAGGTAGATGTAATCAAATGTGGCAGCTCAGTACTGAAAATCTACTGTTATCAATTAAAACAGAACCCAATTCTACACCCCATTATTATACATCCACAATTCTAATCTCCTTTCTTACAGAGAAACTCCAGTAAAATAGGAGAAATAGAGTTTACAGAACTATAGCTGGATTTTCCTGTTTTAACATTCCAGTTGAAAACTCACACGATTTCAACAAATGGGTAGAAAGGAGGTTGACCAAAGTTCTTTAAAAGCATTTAAACTCAGCTATATAGAGGGACCAACAAATGCACCGTGCCATCCTGAAATCTTGTACTCGGGTTGAGATCACTGACGCGAGAATTTGTTCAGGAGGACGAATTCAATGCATTCAAGTTCAGATTTTCTTCACCACCAAACGCCAGAAAGTCAGCACACAGGTATGACAGTATTTTGCTAAAAAAAAAAATTAAACCTCTAAGATTCTCCTGGAAAACCCCCACATTAGGCATTTTTCACTTCCAGAACCCTTATTCATCATACACCAAAAACTCTACCTGTATATTGCTTCCACTGGAACGTGATTTTATTTTTAAAATAATGTGTAAATAATGATAAAATGATGTTCACCCTTTTGACTTACAAAGAGTTATCAGTAGTGTAACATTGACTGAAGCCATAAAATAGACTTTGTGAACAGAATTCTTCAGTTCGATCGTGTTTTGGGAATAATACTACGCAGGAACAGAATGTGTAAAATTATTAATATTGTTTTAAGAATCTTTTTCTTGATTACAGTGAAGTTTAATTAAGTGCCAGAGCAGGAAGATGTTTACGGAAGTAATAAAAATATTCTTAATAATTCTTAATAAAGATATCTTACTGCACTGGCAGATAATTTAACTTGCTTTAAGATGACATAATCAAGAAAAATATCTTAAATATTATATTAATATTAATAATTTGACACATTCTGTTCTTGCATAGTATATTATTCCCACAACAAGATCAAAAAGAAATTTTGGCTGGAGATAAGATTTTAAATCCTGATTAGATAGTGAATCCTTGCAGTGTGTAACTTCAAGTTTTGTAGTAGTTTCTCCCGAGAAAAAAAAAAAAAAAAAAAATTAAACATAGAAATGTGGCTGTTTTGCAAAAAGATGTGGACAGAGCAATTCTGAGCCCTTGTCCTGTTATCTGTTTATGATGTTATCTTCGAGAGACATGAGCAAAAACAGAGGTGTTGATTTCCAGTGTAGTTTGTATTACTGGAAAGTAACGTTTTAGAGGTACGAAAGTAAGGTAACGGGTAACTAAAAATACAAATGCGCATGCTCCCCGCTGTCGGTCATCTCCAGCATTTACATATTCACCCGAGCGTGTCCCAGAGTGTCACGTGAGCTAAAACAACCATGAGTTTATCATCTATCGGCTCGCGTAATGCACATTTCTTGTTATAAATAAATCACAGCCTAAATATACAGAGTATAGAAGATGAAACTGATTAAGCAATGTTGCTCAATCAAAAACATTCAGGTTTTTTTGGGGTTTTTTTCTTTACATATGCACATCTGGCTCTTTACATTCTTGCTTAACAGGCAGTCATAGACACTGACAATCTTCTCATTCATTCTTATTGTATACCCTGATCAACTGCTTTACCTGGAAGTCTGTTCATGTTGACGCCCTGGGCAGACAGACCAATCCCCATGTACCTGACATAAAAGACAGTATTACATACATCACATGAATTGGAAGACATAAGCTTATTCCAAGTCATGCTGATCATCTTACTTACCCATCTCGTCCTTTACTGATGATTTTCACCTCAAAGTAATAGACCCCACAGGCAGCTGGAATAGGATGAGTTGCTCGAACAGATGCTGCATCCTTAGGTGTCTTTCCATGACCTAAAAATCAGACAACACAATCAAAACAAAGGTACATGGATTTCAATACATTTTGGTTTAAACTCAATACAAGGCATTTCAACATAACGAGGTCTTGTGTGTCACATTATTGTTCCTGCAATAACATTAAAAAAAGGACTAAAATCTGGACCTAAAAAGAATATCCTTTAATAAACAATGCTAATGGATATAACTGGGTGTTTCCAGGAAAAGACTAAAAATTCAGAACAGATATAAAGTATTGTTATTCAGCAAATACAGAAACTCTGGGACTATTTCTAAAATCAGTATTTACCTAGATGAGACACGCTTTTTCAAATATCATAATATACTTCTGCGTGGGTGATTTAGCAGACAATGCTTACCAAGATGTAACCAAAGTGAAAGACATGGAAATTACGCACTACTATTTTTTGGAATATTTTTAATCTCTCACAAGTTCAGTTTGGGAATCGAAGCAAATACTCAAGACAGAGTGTTTCAAAAACTAAAAACTACAACTGTGAGTAAACTCACAACAGAATACCCCCCGCCTGCAACATGATCTGACTGTTGAATTATTTCCCGGTATTTCATCGGACCTGGATTATTTTACTTCACGCACTTCTTCAGGTGGTTCACTATATCTGTGCAAAGTTTCATCACAATCCATCAATCAGTTTAGGAGGAGTTGTGCTTACGAGCTTCCATGGACAGACAGCCGGACATTTTTGTCAGCTTTGTCTGCGGGGGGATCACTGTTGCAAAACCACTCGAGATCTAATTTTGTGTTTGAATGATCAGGTTCCACATCCAGTGAAAGTGGACACGATGGGTTACAATGAGACGGCAGATTCAGAAAAAATCTAAATGCCTGAATGAGAAAAAGGACTAAGATTGTCAAATTTAACAGTCTTTATTTAGAGCGGAATATATAAGACAATTTTGAGCAATGGTCTTAAGATGGAATGCACTGACACTTAGCTTATAGCTTTTCATGTCCCAATTTTGGTTAAATTATTGCCCCCATTTTTCATTGAAAAAAATCTTAATTTTACGATGGCTCATAGCAAGACAATTCTTTTTTTGCACTTGTCTAAGGTTATCAAAAGGTAAATCCTACAGGGACACATGTCCAAATTTCTCTTTTATTATTGGGTGTAAAAAATTAAAAATAAAAAGCTGGCAAAGTGCCAATAAACCCAGCTTCATGGAAAGACCCAATTAGAAAGAGAATAAACGTGTATGTTTTTTTCTGAAAAAGAAAAAAAAATATCAAGAGTTACAGTAATATGTCGGTCATCATTAGTACGTGGACATTAGACAACCAATTGGTAAAAAGAATCATAGCAAAATTAAGAAAAGAAAAATGTACTCTAACGCAGCTGAATTCAGTGCGACTGCCTCTGCCAACCAGCTGTTCCCGACTTCCCAGACTCCTGATTGAAATAATGCTGGTTTTCCCTATATTTTTAGACTATTGTTTTGGGAAGATTCAATTATTTTTTGTTATTAATTTTTTAGAATGATAAAGCACAAACCTCCCAACACTATCCCTGGTTCTGTAGTATATATTTTTATACAATACGTTCTATATTATACGGTGTATATATATGCAGTATATCCACTACAGAGGAAATAAGTCAATGAGCTGAGTTTCAGGAAACTATTCTTTCTGAAACAATCCAACTAACCTTAAAAAATTATAATAGTAATATCATTATTACTAGATTAACTGATAATAATCACCTGAAACAATTACACTAATTACTTTTCGATTTCTGTATATTATATCAAAAATATACCATCATGCAGACACCAAGAAATCCCCCATCCAGTTGAATTTTTGCACTTGCCCCTGCCATGTAGCAGCTCCCGACTACACACTCCCTAATAGTGGAGCTCCTAAACGGAGCACCATAGGCATGGAACATGATTTGGATGGTTGACCCATGACACAGGAAACCCAATAAGGCTGCTGCGTCACTGCGTTGATGCTGATTGGCTGTTATGTATCACTGACTTGCATGACAATGAGCAGCAATAAAGACTCGCAGAGAAAAAATAAATACACAATCTAATTCAAGGAGGCAGATAAACTTTCATTGAGCAAAACAACATGAAACATGAACTAGTTCAAACACAGTTAAACTAACAAGACAGGTGATACAAAATTAATGCAGAAATTGGCTATTGGAAGGCAGTGAAAAGAGAACTCAGTGTCAATCTTTCCTTTTTTCGCTCCAGACCATAGTCGGGAAACGCAGAGGAAACTTTATTATTATTATTATTATTATTATTAATTTATTTATTCATTTATTTCCTCCCTCCAGGGCTGAAGTCTTGGACACCTATCAATGGAGATGTTTATTAGGAGCTCCGCACGTAGGCAAATCTATATATCATTTGCAATATTTCCTCTACTTTCGTTAAAGCATGTTCGTTTTCCTGCATTTTTAGGCTAGTTGTTCTGGATGATTAAGCAATTTATGATTTTTGTTAAAATGCAAATGAAATGAAAGCAAAACCTTCCAAACTCTCTTGTTATACTAAAAATACGTATATATCATCAGGTGGTTTTTGCTTACATTTTCAAAGTTCCAATCTGCTAAAATCCTTTTGATATTTTGCCTGTTTGAAAAACGGCCACAGTTTACAATCCATTTCACTCTCATGAGTGCATGAAATCATGAGAATAGGACATAGATACAGTCAGTTCCAATAAGACAAGATAACAGCAAACATAACAGTATACATGTAATAAATTAACAAATTTATTTTTTTTTTAAATAAAAAAAAAAATAGTGAACTTCTACATAAAATAAAACTAAGCACATCTGCACATAATACTACATTACTTTTACATACATCAGACAAATATCTGCCCATTTACACAAACGAATGGGGAGGAAGCACTGCTTTCTAACGGAAGTCTTCCGTGTTTATCTGTTCCTTTGTCCTTGGTACCGTCCCACTTTTCACAGAACAATACAACAGTATAAACATTAAAATATATAAGTTAACAGCTCAGGGCTGCAGTGCTTCGACAATCTGCCATGGAACATAGCCGATCAATCTTATATGAACACTATGAGAAGGAATATTGGCACGTGCTGGTCATGCAATAATCATGCCCATTAACCGATGGCGACTTGAATGCAATATCAAGATCTGGTGGCTTTCCACGAATCAGAAACGAGAAAATCTCTTAAATGAATAATTAATGACAATTATTCATCAAAGCGAGGTGGAAATCCCTGAAGAGTACCAGAGACAGAATGTCGAGGGGAATATTCAATGCCAACTGCCAAGTCCGACAAATAATTGTTTAGTATAAACTCCATGGAAACATAAGAAATGTGAAATAAAAGTCAGATTTTTGTGGTTTATTTTTTGGTTTTTATTTGATTCCATCATTCCACTATTGAGCATCGACAACCTTAAAACAGAGTGCTTTAATTTGTCCACCGCTCTTGTCTCTTCATCTATACATGCTGCCAAAACAGATAAGGCTCCAAAGCTTTTACGTTTATGCTAAAACCACCCTCATCCTGTCATGTAGATCATTAAGTAACAGAGTCCCTGCTGGAAATGCAATATGGACTGCCTTTTAAACTGTTGGCTCCTTTTTATTTATTAACATCACTGGAAAATTATATTGGAGAAAAGAAACCACTGCTGTTCTGTTTTTAGGATTTAGAAGGTAAACCTGACCGTTAAATTTGAGATCACTAAAGGTTTTCCTACTAAAGGCCACTGTAATTAAACATGATTCTAACTATAACATCATGTCCCCTGTGACATCATCATATCGCACATTCACAGGAATAAAAATATATACACACACACCACCAACCAACAAATCAGCACCAGAAACACCAAATGGCATGCATTTCAATATACAGATATTTAATGAGTTTCGGGGAAGGCTTTTACTTTAAGATTAATATTACAAATACACTGGACAGGATGTAAACAAAAGGAAACCAAGAAGCCAAGACAGCAGTCTAATCACCTTATCTAAACTACCTCTATAGCCACAGCGGACTGGAATTTCCACTTTGCGTAAACATAAAAGGTTCTCCATACAAATAAAATGCAAACAAATCCTCCATGGACTATGTAGTACAATTTGCATTTTGAATTATTTGTAGGTTGACCAGTAAATGTATTTCAAATGCCTTAGGCAAGACCAATTACAATGAACTGTTGGCTACTGTGTAAATGACGGTGTAGATCATCCTCCCTTGAGGCAAAAAAACCTCTGGCTGAAGTATTTCAGAAATTGCTGACGTCCTGAGAGACTCAACATTCTCTACAGATTACCCAAAAGGGTGCGAAAAACAAAAAAACACCTTTGAGGGTAAAAACTATGTATGTACACCAGTCACAACATTAAAAACATTATGCGCACTGAGAGGTGAAGGGAATAACTTTATCATTTTACAGAGGTTCCTGCCAAGCACTAGGACGTATTAGGCAGAATGCGAACAGTGAGTCCTCAAAGGTGTTGTGCTGGAAGCAGGAAAAATGAGCAAGCGTAAGGATCTGGGTGATTTGGGCAAGAGCCACACTGTGATGATGGATAAACAACTGGGTCTAGTCATCTTCAAAATGCCAGGTCTTTTGGGGTGTTCCTGGGGTGCAGTGGTAAATACCTAGCAAAGGGAGTCCAAGGAAGGACCAGTAAACTGACATGAGTATCATGGGGGCCAAAGCTCACTAATATGCAAGGGGAGCGAAGGCTAGTGTGACTGTTCTGATCCCACAGAAGAGCTACTGTAGCATGAAGTGCTGAAAGTGTTACTGATAGCTATGATAGAAAGCTGTCAGAACATACAGGATGAGGCCGTCTAGCGGCAGACCAGTCAGCAGGTAATTATGTAATGGCTGATCAGTGCAGGTGCTTATGATACAGACTCTTCTTGTTGACAGGAATGGAACGCAATGTGGTGTTCTGTTGTTAGAGCCCAAACATCTTAAGGTTTAATGTATTTTGCCTACTGAGATACCTTTCTGCTCACCACAACTGGCGATGTGTTACTGATCTGAAGGTCAGCGGTTCAATCCCCACTATCACCACTGTTGGGCCCTTGAGCAAGGCCCTTAACCCTCA
>JBCNYH010000010.1:1872156-1883636 GCA_039654325.1 Tandanus tandanus
CACGCCCAGGAGAACCAGGCCCCCCAGACAACCACCCGGCGCGGGCCAGCACCCACCCCGATGCTCCAGCCGCACCGACCGGAAACCAGGGCACCTCCGACCCCCACCCTCCTCCCCACGAACTCCCACTCTCACACATCCACACCACTTGTTTCGGTTTCCTTACACATGTATATTAGGCTAATTGGCTGTTCCAAATTGCCACTAGGTGTGAGTGTGAATGGTTATGTGTGTTGGCACAATGAGTGAGAGACGAGTGAGTGTTGTTCGATTGTTTGTTTTTGGCCACTTTTAACCAGGCCCACTAACTCTGAACAGATGAGACATCAGTTTGGAATTTGAAACAAATGTGATAAATGGATATTTCTTCCTCCAGTCATGTTTAAATATTCTGTTTTGATGTAATTAAAAAGAAAATCTGTGAAAAACCTCCCTTATGTTTGCCCAATAGCTAGTCTCTGGTTCAATGAAGCTGCTTTCAGCTGAAACATTTACATAAATGCATGTGAATGGAATGGAAAAACATGTGAAAGTCACAACAGTGAATGTGCTACAGAGGCCACGATGGTTCATGTTTAAAAAGCTAGAGAAACTAAACTATGGCCTGTTTTCCCCACTTATGTTTATACAGTTATTTTGTTCCAATAAAATGCTTTGCTGGGTCCCTTTTCGGCTCGGCCTGCCAGTTACTCCTGAGTAAAATATAGTCAATAGATCATAACAGCAACAACAGAAAGTAAAGAAAGAAAGAAAAAGCTGGCAGCAGTTCTGCTGAACTGATCCTGACACTGTTGTATGAAAAAAGAGGAGTTACCATACACATATAATTAAACACTTACACAAGACGGTATTGTGTACTTTGTGATCTCTACTGTTTTGTTAGCACCACATAACTATGAAAACATCTCATAGTTTGAATTAAATAGCAGTTAGAATTTGGGAGAAAATGTGTTGTCTTTTTAAGAAGACACTGGCAACTCACAATACATAAATACATGAGTTAATTTATTGCTGATTTTTTTCTGGTAAAAAAGAAAAATAGAGGTGGTGGTGGAGACTTTTGGAATTTGAATCTTACCTTGAAACACCCGACTCAAGGCAAGAATACACCCTCAATAGCCAATATATGAATCCCCCTGTGAACGTATTGGAATGGCAAGGCCAATACTTCTAATTTTGCTGTTTCCTGAACACATTTGGGATGATATCCAAAAATGAATATAAAATTATTCATATATCAGCTTTAATTTCCTGATATTTCTGTATGTGTGAAACAACTTAGAACATGGCACATTTCGGCTGAACACAACCATTTTTTCAGGTGATCAAAAATATTGGAACATGTGGCTGATAGTTGTTTGTCTTTTCCCAGTTGGATAGATTGTTTAAATAATTAATGTCACTAAATGATTTCACCTATGAATACTGCATTTGTTGTTTAAAAGGATAAACCAACATGAATGACAGAGAACAAAGTGAAAAGCATGCAAATTTGAAACTAAGAAAATAGGGAATAGCAGAAAATTAGAGCCATTGCACAGTGGGCATAACCAATACAACAATTTCCTAAAAACAACACACAAGTGTACCAATAACCATACAACAAACCAGTTGGCAAAGGAAAAAACCAGCAGAAACACAAGATATATTTACATGACGCTAGAAAAAGTTGAGTTATTGAGTTAATTTGACTAAAACAGGGGTGTCATGTAAGTCTGACATAAAATCATAATAATTCAACTTTCTCAGAGTTCGACTTTGACTGCTCGATAGATCGATCTTTTTAACCCCATTCATTAGATTGAAACTGGACCTTGTGTATACTCCTGAGTTCTGTTCGCAGGCATTGACATGGAAATAACAAAAGTAGCAAAAAAACATAAATAGAGTGAGCAGCTATGACTAGAGCTGCACATTTTTTGGACTGATTAAGAGACACAGTTTATGCTGGGCCAGCTGAAAGAGTTAAATATTTTAAAAAACATGGACGATAGGAAAACACGGAATGATGATGTGTTTTAAAAACTGGCAGAACAGACGAACAACACCGGTCCAACAGATCGGTGTTCGGTGGAAGCCCTTGAAAAAGTTCGGCGTATAAACATACTCACTGGGAGATCTGTGAATACCCACCACCCAACCAAAAAAACTCCCCAAAAACTGTGACATTATAGCAACAACTCCACAGGGCAGGAGTGAAGTTATCACAATCCTCTGTTCAAAGAAGACTTCAAAAGCAGAAACATTGAGGCCATACCACAAGCACAGGCAAACCATTCAGTCATTCATTATCTGCCCTGCTTATCCTATTAGGGTCACAGGAAAACTGGAGCCAATCCCAGCTGACACCAAACAAAAGGCAATGAACCAAAATACATTGCCATCATAAAAAAGAACTTCTTCTAGGGGAAAAGTGGAAGGTTTTATACTGGCCAAGTCAATAACTGGACCCTAAACCAACTGGACATGCATTTCATCTCCTGAAGAGGAGACTGGAGGAGGAAACACTCCAAAACAAATGACAGCTGAAAGAAGAATGAGGTTTGGTGATGTCAGTGGGTCACTGGCATGATGCAGGTATTGGACGCAAGCCATACGTAAACAAATATCAAGTGTTATCCACTTTACTAAGACCATCTGATCCAATATTTTTGGCACTATTATTTCTTATATTGCTGCTTTGATTCAGCTCAGATTTGCTTCGATGTTTAGGATTATTGTTCTGCTGCATGAGCCAACTTTTACTGAGCTTAACCCTTTAAGGACAGCCACCCTGATATTATCCTGTAGAATACCTTAATAAACTTGGGGATTTGTTTTCCGCATTATAATAGCAAGCTATCAAGACCCTAAAGCAACAGAAATGACGAGATTATATTTTCTTAAGCCCCTTTCAGGCAATTAGATTTTCTGTCTATTTCTTATAATTAATTAATTTCATTTAATTTTCTGAATTGCTTTATCCGTATTAGAGTCGTGCGGAAACTGCAGCCCATCCCGACCGACTCTGTGTAAAGGCAGGATACACCCTGAACAGCTCACCCGTCCAACACATCTAAAACCATTTACATGCATAGTCACACCTGCATCTTCTAATGTGAGTTAGCAAATTTCCTTCTGAATGTGTAAGCTATGAAATTCAGTTAAATTTAACTAACAACGGCACAACTTGCCACCATCCAGTGATGAACATCTTATAATCTTCAAACCACTGAAGGCTTTAAATTCTTGCAAGGCAAACTCGCTCATCCCAAGCACAAGATAGCTCAAAATGTCACCATATTAGGTCAGAGGTAAAAGGTCTTGGTCCACTGAGTGGTTGATATGGGTCAAAGTTGTTGATGTCATCAAGTTTGTTTTCGGAGCTCTTTCATGTGCAGCATGGAGGCATAGTGGTTAGCACATTCGCTTTACAGCAGATCCTGGGTTTGAGCCCTGTGCCTGGCAAGCGCTTTCCTTGTGGAGTTTGCATGTTCTCCCCGTGCTTGCATGGATTTCCTCCAGGTGCTCTGGTTTCCTCCCACAGTCCAAGGACATGCACATTGAGATAACTGGATATTCTTGATTGCCCCAGGTGTGAATGTGAGTATGAATGGTTGTGTGCCTGTGTTGACCCTCTGATGATCTAGCAAGCTGTTCAGGGCTCCAGTCTCCCTGCGACCCTAAAAAAAGGATAAAGCGGTTTGGAAAATAAAATGAAAAGGATCACATTTCTGCAGAGGGACACAATTTCTTAGCGTAACTCAAACCTTTCTGCTTTGTACACTCCTTATGCCTGCCATACCGACAGCAGCAACACCAGTAGAAACCATACAAGTATTGTGGTTCAGGTCTCGTCTGCTTTAAACGTGGTACTTTGAAAATGAGGGTTGTGACATTTGCAGAATCAAATGTTTTTTGTAGGTACAATCAAGTTTCATTAATTAGATTCCAAGTTTGCTAACTCCTGACGCCAGTTAGATTTTGTTATGGTCATTAACCTTTGGGTTTACATACCTTTCCGACATAGTTGTTTCCAGATCTTGTTTGTTCGTTATTACAGCTAAGATGAAGCTCAGACTATGTTTTAAATATAATTTATATATAACTGCAGGTAATTTATGTTTTCTTGCCACTGTACGTCCATGCCGTTTAAGAAAATTTCTCAGCACTATAAACATGTGAAATATAGGGCCGTTAACATGCTAAAATGGATTGTATTCCTGTAACAGCACATCATAGTTTTACCACAACAATTTTCCATCATTTGCAGTTTTTAATTAATAAATGCAATAACATTTTACCAATTTTTATATCAATGTATTATCAGTCATAAATTATGGAGCATCTGCTATACAAGCTGTCTATGAACTCTTACTACAGAAATGACAGTGTGTTAGAATAACAGTTTAATTTAAACTGCAGTCAGAGTTTCTGTCACAGTTGCAAAATATTTAATAAAAAACTGAAAAATGTCATCAACACCTACAGATCTGTGAAATAAAGAAAATACAGTCTAGAGCTTAACCTGATGGTAAGAAATGATATTCTGAAATAGAGCTATTTTCTATGATGTAAGTTATTTTGCTTTCAGTCATATGGTGAAATGGAGAACTGTGGTTTCAAAAACATGTAACTCCATTTCATATCCACAAAGTGTGCAATCACTGAGGAGACATCCTTGTTTGGCTCCTTAGGGTGGCATACAGTCCAAAAACTCATGGCACGCACACCGGCACATACCATACACCATGATCATGAGCAGGCTGACTGGCACCAGGCTGATCAGTAGAAGTCCCAGAGTAGTTTTCTGCATGATGAGTAAGTAGACACCTGTTGGCAGCGAGCTGAAGTACAACAGTCCCAGGACCCACACCAGAACTCTGGCCAATGCCTGGCAGAGCAGTGTGGTGCAGTTCCACACTGTGCAGCGTCGAGTCACTGATGCCATGGAGTCCAAGCTGGAGGAAGGGTGATCTGCAGATACGGCACACTCCTGTGGTGATTCCATAATGGTGATGACCACATAGTTGGAGCAAACAGATGACGGTGTTGCCAATGCTGAGTGACCCACGAAAGAATTTAGACGCCCGGGATTGAGCAAAATTTCACCCTGGCTCCCTTTAACATTCAGATATTGGTTTTGGATGGACAGCAAAGTCACCAGGTTGTAGTCATCCGGTAAGCTGCCACTAGCTTCTCCAGGAAGACCGGTAACATAGCGACAGAAAGGACAGACCACTGAGTTTGGAGGTGACTCACCCAGACTGAGGATTTTTGTCAGACATTTGGAGCACAAACGATGGCAGCACTTGAGCACTTTTGGTCTCCGACTGGACAGATTGTAAGCACAATAGCAGATCTTACACTCCAGTTCCTCAGTGGTAAGACCATCCACAACTTCCTCTGGGAGTTGACCCATCATATCTTGCTGGTTTCAGTGCTCTTGCATGGATTTATCATAATAGAAGACGTAGCCTAGAAACATCTCTTGGGTCTCCAGGCAGCTGGTGTCAGATGGACAGACTATACCAAAATGTCTACTAACTCAGTGTCACATGCAAAACTGGGAGTTTTTTCATTCTGGATTATGATGTAAGAAGAGTTTCCTGCTCTGTTAGGAAGGCTGGGGAGAGAGGTTTTAACAGAAAGGATAACTGTTAACACAGCACTAGAGAACAAATGCAGCAACAACAAAGCAGGTCCTCTCAAACCAGGCCTGGAATTTTCTAGCCAGGCCTTTTGTTCAGTTCAGTCCAATTAGGGTCTTCGCACCCCATTTTGGCACACCGTTAATGGTGGTGTGATTTGCTTTGCTCCTTCCTTTCTTCCGTATTATTCCGTATACTCTCAAAAACCACATGTATTTTCATTTAAAAACATTTCATGAAGCCTCTCACATGTTTGTATAATAATGGCATAGATACAACTTAGAAATATTTTTGAGAGTACAGCAGGATTGTGCACTGAAAACTGCCCTGGATGTTCAGCCAAGTCATTAGTGTCTACTGGCTGCTTCTCTTCTTCTGTCTGCTGACTCTAAAAGACACCTTTTATTTAGAATCCATCATGTGTGAATGTGTTACATACCGGCTATAAACATATAAATATTGCAAAAACTCTCTTATAATAACATGATAACTCGGTAATATAACAACTGTGGACAGTTGCTTTGATCACATCACATTTGTAATGAAAGAAATTTATGATGCGAGTATAAAATGTCAACATATTGTCATCAGAACTTGCACTACACCCCCCAGCATGCACCTCAGCGATCTCAGTCACCTGACTTTTGACTCACACACCACATGACCTAGAGCACACCTGATTACACTCATCAGCAGTGAGACACCACTATAAAAGTACACAGATCACAAGCACACCTTTGTTCATCTGACCTTTGCCTGCTTAAGTTTACTATACTGAATTGTGTATTATTAAAGTCCCAGTGTCAAGATTTTTCACTGGTATTTTTATATTGTATATATATTCTACATAAAAAAGAAAACTGTTCATCATCAGATGGGTGAAAAGGCGTTTATATATTTATATAATAATGCTTTTTAAAACTCTTCCTGCTCAAACAGAAGATTTCCTCCAAAGTCAGAAACCCGGCCGCCATGACTGATAATTTTTTCGGGGGAACTGCCATGTGTAAACAAATATAGCGTGTGGAGAACATGAATTCTCTCTCATGAATGAAGAATGAAGTCGCAATTTAAGAAATTTACCCGCCCTCAAATGCAAACGTGCAGCCATACCAATATGAGCCACATCAGCTTTGGACTCTGAACATACACTCGAAACTGACAATGGGAAAACTGGACAAGCAATTAGAGATGACAGACTACAACACATTTACATTTACAGCATTTGGCTGACGCCCTTATCCAGAAGAACTACTTACAGAAGTGCTTTAAAGTCACTATCAGTGAATACATTCTGATAACGGTTCACTAGGACACAGACTAAGTATACTATCAGTCAAAACTCAGAGGGTAGGCTTATTATTATTATATTATATATTATATTAATATTATTATTATTCCCCCAACCAGGTTTACTTTTAAATATATATGTTACATGACAAGGCAGAGCGCGTTCCCCTGCTTACGTCACACAGAGAATGTCGGAACTTCTCAAAACTGATTAGGAACGTAGGTGACGGGAAATTTTAAATTAGCGATATGTGTGCAATGGAGTCATATTTCCATGAAATGTTTGCACATTTTACTAAAAATAATGCAAGTAATGATTTTGTGGATGTGAGGTGATGTATTGGAAAGGGGACTTTAAAACCCTAGTTATATGTAAGGTATGCTAACAGGTTGCCAAACATTAGAAATCTTTACAAAAGTAAATATCTGCAATTGTGTACATACACATTATATGGACAAAAGTTTATGGACACTTGACCATAACACTCATATGTGTTTCTTGATCGTTAGATTCCAGGTTCTATTCCTCTTTGCTATTCTAGTAAATTTCTTTCTTCTGGGAAGGCTGTCCATTAGATTTTGGAGTGTGGCTGTGGGGGATTTAAAATTATTCATCCACAGTAGCTTTATTAAAATCAGGCACCGATGTCAGGTGGGGACATCTGGAGGAGCTGGCATTCTATTCTAGTTCATCCCAAACGTGTTCAGTGGGGTAGAGGTCAGTGCTCTGTGTGAGCGACTCACGTTCCCTCACTCCAACCTTGGCTAGGCATGTCCTCATGGAGCTCACTGTATACACAGGGGGACTGCCATGCTAGAACAGGTTTGAGCTTCTTAGTTCTAGGAAAGGGAAATTGTAACTCAACAGCAGACAAAGACATTCTGCACAATTGTGTGCTTTCAACTTTGTAGCACAAACTTTGGGGAAAAGGTACATATGGGTCTGATGGTCAAGTGCCCATAAACCTTTGTTCATATAGTGTACATATACAGTATATACACTTGAAATCAAAACTTTACATATCTTTTGACTGAAGGCATTAAAATTTATGTCAAACCTCTTCACAGATTTGATTATAGGTTTGGAAAGTTGTTCAGAACAGAGGTCCTGAATCTTTGGTACATATAAAGAATGGATGGATGTTTACAGGCAGGTTAGGTTACTTTTAATTGACTATAATTGAATTTCAGTAGATCAGAAATCTACTAAATTACCTGTGCCCTTAAAATT
The DNA here is from genome assembly GCA_039654325.1 of Tandanus tandanus. Classification (NCBI taxonomy): domain Eukaryota; kingdom Metazoa; phylum Chordata; class Actinopteri; order Siluriformes; family Plotosidae; genus Tandanus; species Tandanus tandanus. The sequence continues at coordinate 1,880,308 of JBCNYH010000010.1, forward strand.
CAGGAAAATCATGTTCATCCTTTATGCAATTAGCTCCTGATAGGCTAAATAGAGTCAGGTGAAAGTGCACCTGTGGATGTATTTTAAGGTCTACCTTTAAACACCCATTTAATGCTATAATGCCTATTTGCTTGGAATTATAGGAAAATTCCAAGAACTCAGTGGGGGCAGTGGAGGCTTAGTGGTTAAAGCGATGGGTTACTGATCCGAAGGTCAGCGGTTCTATCACCACTGTTGGGCCATTGAGCAAGGCCCTTAACCCGCACTTGTTCAGTTGTATAAAGATGATAACTGTAAGTCGCTCTGGATAAGAGCGTCTGCCGAATGCTGTAAATGTAAACTCAAGAAGAAAATGTGGATCTCCACAATACTGGTTTCTCCTTGTGAGCAATTACCAAATACCTGAATGTAGTTCAGACTACAGTCAGAGAAAACAGATGTAATCTGTGTGTTACTGTGTGTGACACTAAATAAGGCCCATAGTGGGACCCTCCTTGTTGTAACTTATATGTAGGTCTACACATCCCCCTTTTTTAGACTTTGGGGTTAGTTAGGAAATGGCAATCATAGGCATTTATATGACTTAACATGTTACAATGTAGTTAACAAAGATGCCAATGTCACTCTGAGGCGACCAATGTTTTGGACATGTTTTAACCGTTCATATTGCTTGAATGAACCAATCTGTCTTAACTAATTTGCTTTGGCAGTGTACTGCAACACTACTATACTTATTTCTTGATGAAATTATTTTAATTGTCACATATCATTAAATAGTATTGAACTGTAATTACATAGATTTTTCTCAAAGCATGAATTCAAAGGTGAAAGGAATGCCTTTTGTTTGAATTGCAAATTGTGAAGAGACTTAATTCAGACTCTGCACAGGGAGTTGAATAGTAGCTTTTATTTCCTGATAAAAAGGTCATCAGAATAGAAACAACAGTATTAAAAACTTGCATTACACTATACAAATTCTTATTCATTCATCCATTCACTGAGCCACCAAAACCTGTTAGGCTCGTGGGGAGGCTTGAGCCTATCCCAGCCAACTCTGGGCAAATGCGGGGTACACCCTGAACAGCTCACCAGTCCATTACAGGGCCAACACACACAACCATGTGCATGTGTTTGAACTGTGGGAGCAAACCAGAGTACCTGAAGGAAACCCATACAAGCACAGGGAGAACATGCAGACTCCATGAAAAACATGGTGGTTGGTGGATTGGCCCGAGTTGTGAATAAGTGGGTGAATTTGTCTCGGTGTGTTGTCCTAAAATGGACCGCAATCCTTGCAGCAGGTATTAGGATGCTGCGCCCAGTGTTCTCCGATTGGCTCTGGGAGGCTAGGCTGGGAGTCACTCTCACTCACTCATTTGCCAGTTCGCTTAATCCAGCTGGGGTGGAAGGGGGGCTGGAGCCTATCTCAGCCGATACTGGACGAAGATGGGTACAACCTGAACAGCTCGCCAGAGCATCACAGGGCCAACACACACACACACACACACACACACACACACACACACACACAAAACCCTTCACTTTCACATTCACACCTGGGGTCCATTTGGAACAGGTAATTAACCTAATGCGCATGTGTTTGGACTGTGGGAGGAAACCGGAGTACCCGGAGGAAACCCACAAGCATGGGGAGAACATGCAAACTCCACACAGAAACGCCCGAGCCTGGGGATCGAACCCAGGACCTTCTTGCTGTGAGGTGGACGTGCTAACCACTGCACCACCGCGCCACCCTTAGCCATGGTAGCATGAAATGCAGTTTTACTGCTGCTGTTACTTTCTAAAGTATTCATTTTCTAATTCTTGAGGTGGAGTTGGAGTGAAAAGGTACAGGCATAAAAAAAACTTTAACAAAATCCTCTCACATCATTTAAGTAGTGTTATTACAGTACTTGTGTGATGAAAGTACTGATGATGATGATGATGATGATGATGATGATGATGATGGAAGGGCAGTGGATAAAATTTTAGAGTATGTAGGTACTGTGCCGAATGAAAGCCATATGACAATGGCAATATGTTAAGCATGGCCAAACATTTGAAACAACATCCCCCTAGTGTCTCAGTGACAGGACTTAAGAACTCAAATACCGGGATATGATCCCAACCCTTGGTTTTGTGATCCATTGCAATGCAAATTCATGCTAATTAGCTCTGTCAGAAGGTAATGTTTTCACATGAGTTGGTTTGTTCATTTGTTTGTGTGCAAGATAACTTAAGCAGCTATACAAGGATTTGGATGAAATTGTTTTCTAGAACAGGGTGTAGGACATGTAACAAACCATTAAATCTTGGATGCGATCCCTGCATGGGATCAAGTTGAAAAAAAAAAAGTCCAGAAAAATAGCTGTTTTGTTTAATATGCTGCAAAATGTTCATCAGATGCCCACTAGGGGGAGACATTTCATTAGAATTTTGCCAAGTTATAATAATCCATTTTTTAACTGCGTTGCACAATGTGATTGGCCCTCTAATTTATATTGCCTTCGACTTTGCTAATCCAACACAAACTGATTTTCTGGAGTAACTATGTGTTATTGCTGCATTGCATTCTGAATCTTTAAGTCCAGCATTTGATGTCTCCACTAGTAAAAGTGAAAGTAGGAATTTTCTTAATATGCCATAGAACATCTTGGGCAAAGGGTGACTTGTTTTTAGAAATTAACAGCAACACCTGACTGTTTCAAGGAATTTTTTTCTTCCTAACAAACAGCAGTTTAACTTTATTGCAGTAGAAACATCTGCCTGTGATGTTAGCATGGCGCAGGGGTTGCTAACGTCTCAGGTGAATGGCGGAAATGCATCAATAACCAACCTGTTGGCATCAAAATCACTGAACATGGCAGAAATATTTCTGTATAAACACATTTAAAGCATTTCAGGGTAGAGTTTTAATTTAATATGTTCCTCATTATATATAACACATATAACATTATATAATGATATATATGCTATATATGTTATATATATAATATGTTCACTGTTAGAGTTCCATATGAATATATTGCATATAAGACCCCTTACAATGAAGTTTAAGCTGTGTGTGTAATTGTAACTGTCTGTGTTGTATGATCGCAGGGTTCAGCGGAGAGTTTTGTGAAGTCTACCCCACAGCGTCTCTTTAAAGTCATTCTTGTGGGCAACTCAAGTGTGGGAAAAACGGCTATACTGCACCGTTTCTGTGATGGTCATTTCCACACAGACACTACAGCCACTGTGGGTGAGTCTCAGTGAGTCTCATCATAATCACACTCCCAGCCACTGTAGTTGTGATCCAAGAAATGATGAGGTGAACATATGTATATATA
>JBCNYH010000010.1:1883680-1893792 GCA_039654325.1 Tandanus tandanus
TGCCTATTCAATTTCACACCAACACATTTGATGTGGAGGCGCGTGCATGAGATAAAGGTTGAATAAGAGTCCTAATTAAGCCCGACATTACTCGGTGGAGAACACACTGCATGGCAGGTAGAGCCTGCTGGACGACTAAGACTGGGATCCCAAGAGCCAATGACGTCAGCAGCAGAACAACAACAACAAAGCCGCGAGCAGCTATCGCTGGGTGCACGCGCTCGCGGGGAGGAGCGCGAGCTCAGTTACGGAGCGCGATGGCGGAGAGAGTGGAGCAGGAGGAGGCTACAGGAGCCCGGAGGCCCCCATCAGTCACCCCGCCGCCGCCGTGTTGCCGAAAAACGCGGATTAACTGGGAAGGGCCGGTGAAGACATGCGCCACCTTCGCTGGGACGAACGTCGCGTTCTGGTGAGAGCCGTGACGCAGCTGATTTTTCCTCCCACGTGAGATTAAAGTGTCTGGATGTTGCGTTGCTGCAGAATCCGCTCTGATCAGCCTGCAGCTCGCTCACGACGCGTGTCTTCTAACCCGAATTCTGAGTGCATGCTTATCAACGCTTCAGACACTTTTGTAGCGTCAGATCCACGCGTTAGCCGCCTTCCCGGGTCACTGCCGGGCCTGAACAGAATCGGATTAAATGAGATCATGCATTCCTGTTCTGTGTAGATAATCATTTCACAGCGAGTTCCTATGAAAAGCAGGTTTTACTGAAATGCCGTGTTTGATGTTTCCTGAATGGCCGGTCAGGGCACTTGGGTTCTTCCTGCTGCATCTCCTTCCTGTAGATCAGTGTATATTAGATCCTCAAGGAATATGAAGAATAGTTTTGTATTCGATAGGAGATTCACTTGAAGCTGTCAGAATCCTTTCATTCATTCATTTTCTGATGCGCTTAATCCTAATTAGGGTCGTGGAGAGGCTGGCGCCCATCTCAGCCGACTCTGGGCGAGGGCAGAGTGCACCCTGGACAGCTCGCCAGGCCATCGCAGGGCAGAAACACACTGACGGCTATGCAGCTATTCTTGACGGAAATCAGCAATGGTTCTTTTACATGAGAGACATGATGCTTACTTTGATAACCCAGTTAGCTGCACTGGGGGGACAGCAGTGACAACCCGTTGATAGTGGGGCTTGAACCCCCGGCATTGGGATCAGTAATCCAGCACCCTACCACTGCGCCACCACTGCCCCTGCTGTCAGAATTAGACACATAATGAAGAGCTCTGTGTTTGGATTTAGAGGTGTTGCACGAGTCATTTTCTCCCTGTAAGTAAGTTGTGTCCTGTATTTAAAAACACTGGAGATTATTCACTTCCCCCAAATCCTGAATACTCACAGAACAGGGCAAACAGGCACAAGCTATGTTCAGCTTTTCATGCCTCAAAGAAGGGCTTTAGACATTTCACTGAGTATACCGTATGTATGTTACATGAAAAAAAAAAACAGGACCTGTATTTAAAGACTAATTCTGGTTTCACTTTGAGCGTTTACTCTTTCTTATTAGGAAAAAATATAAACCAACATCAATCTCTTTTTTCTTTTTCAGGTTTGTGTCCTTTAGTCCATTCAGAGTGGTTTGCCTTCTCTGCTTGTGTCTGCTTCTATTGCTGCTGGTACAGTTGCTGAGGGACACGGTGCTTTTTAGGTCAAGAGGTGTGGATCACAATTTATTATTGTCTCCAAATATGAAAGAGAGTAATCTAATGTGTAATAATGACATATTAAACATGTGTACATGTAGCCATATAAGACCTGATAAATACATTGGAATAAGATGCCTCAGAGTAATCAGTGCATTTAATAAAATGATACGAATACAACATGACTAATGTATGATCCGACCCAGCCATGATGGCTGTTAAAACTGCTGACGTCACCTCTGGATGGAAAAGCCGAATAGATCATTAGTTCCTGATGGGTTAAAGGCAAGGACTACGCCATGATGAATATATTTAGTGCTTCTGTATGCATCATATTTAAAGAATTGAATTAGTGTACTTGCCGATAACATGGTATTGACAAGCTGATATTGTACCTAAAATTTTTGTCTTTCCCTCTTAGGACCCAGTTTATGGCGAAGTATGACAGGCAGGTATGTTCAAACTTAGTCACATGCACTGTTGTAAAATTAGCAGTGTTTTCTTTTCCACTACATCATCACCTCTCCAGTTTTTCTTGTCTATTTTTGACATGTGTAACTAGATGACTAACCAGTAGATGGCACTTCATCACCTAAGTTACATTATTGGTGATACTGTATGCTATAAGCCATAGTCAGTCTTGAGTACTAATGACATTATGCATAGAAATGTGATGGTGTTGGTATGAGTGCTGGCTGGGTTTATTTCCTGCTAGATCCTTACAACACATGTAATCACTGCACCAGCTAGTATTACTGTTTTCCTAATTATCACGATATTTGCATACGTACCCTTTAAACCATAAGCCACTGACACTCTGCTGCTTCAGTTTTATTAATTCTATATTAAAAGATTCCTATGGCAACAGGTATAACATTACCTTAATAAACTAAGTATAAACTAGGTAGCTGGGATTGGCTCCAGCTTCCCTTACAACCCTGATGAATAAGCGGTGTAGTTAATAAATGGATGGATGGATGGTTCATAAATGGTCTGTATTGTGTCCAGGTAATTTTTGTTTTGTTTTTGTTTTTTATCTTATTCTCAAAGTTATTTATTTGTCTGCAATACTTTGTAACAAATATAGTTATCTGTTTATTTCAAATAATTTATTTATATTCAGTTACATCCCTACAGAATTCATATAGAATGGTATGGTGGTGTAGTGGCTGGCATGTCCGCCTCACAGCAAGAAGGTCCTGGGTTCGATTCCCAGGCTCGGGCGTGTCTGTGTTTAGTTGTTCTCTCTGTGCTTGGTGGATTTCTTTCGGGTACTCCGGTTTCCTTTCACTGACAGAAGGCCTAAGTGGCCTAACTGGCTGTTCAAAATTGACTCCAAGTGTGAGGGTAAATGGTTCTGTGTAGCTCTATGATGGTCTGGCAAGCTGTTTAGGGCATACCCCGCCTTTGCTCAGTGTTGACTGACATAGACTCCAGCCTCCCCACGACCCTATTAGGATTAACGGTTCGGCAAAATGATGAGTGAAAATTCATATAAAAAATCTTGGGGGTCTAATACTTTTTTCACAGCCTTGATTGTATGTGTTTGTGAACTTGAGTGAACAAACAACCATGCCATCCAAATTTCTCAGACACGTGTCTAAAAGGACACATAACTTTATTAGGATATTTGATAAGAGGAGGCTTGATTAATTTATCCAGTGTCGCTAATGGTCAGCCTTCAGTTTCCCATTATGTCTGATCTTATTTTCTGGGCCTTCACTGTGACCACACTTGCCTTGTGATTGTTTATGGACTTACAAGTCCAGTGGTAGCACTGTGCTGGACTGGGGGGGGTGCCAGTGCAATAATCCTCAGCACTGTGTGTATGCGGGGCAGGCCTTGTAAAAGCTAAGCTGTAACCTCAGCTGTTATAAGTTTTCGAATTCCATTAAAAAGACAGTAACTTATATTATGGCTGTTTCTTCACCGGAAATAAATGTAAACATTTTTGGAGCTCCGCTTTCAGGCAGCGCCTAAATATTCATATTATTATTATTCTGAGTTTAGATAGAAAAGCAGGATGAATTTACCTAATTGAAAAATCCTGCTTGTTCTGAGCAGGTAGCTGGTGAGTACAAACTGAATTTTTTTTTAGCAGTGGGGGTTATAACCTGTCCATGTACTTGACTTTCCTTTAACTTGTTGTTCGTTTACAATAAACAGTGAGGCTGGAATTGGCTGGAATACTTTTTCTCTCACTAAACTTAGAATATTAAATGTGAAATAATGCATGTTCAACTGTGTCCAACACATCTGTTTGCTCCCATGTTCAAAGCAAGAATTAGATTTTTAATAGGTTACCATTGTATTTTTAAAATATCCATTACATTTACAGCATTTGGCAGACGCTCTTATCCAGATCAACTTACAATTATCATTTTTATACAACTGAGGGTTAAGGGCCTTGCTCAAGGGCTCAACAGCGGTGATAGTGGGGATTATACCGCTGACCTTCAGATCAGTAACCCATCGCCTTAACCACTAAGCCACCACCATATCCACATATTCCGATGTTTGTGATTTCAAGATAAAGGATTCAGAACACTCATAACAAACACAAGTTTTATCTTTTATTCTGGCCGAAATTATTCACTTTAATGGTTAATATGAAAGTAAACTAAAAGTTTAAATGACTGGTCCTTATACAGTCATAGAAAAATATATATGTACTCGTTTCCCCCCCAAAAGGTAAACTAACATTTATATGCTCCTTGGGGAAAAATAAATACGCAATTCCTGTTTCTACAAATCTTAAAGAGAATATTTAGCTTTCAGGGTTGTCAGGTGTGGCTACCTCTATAAAAGCAAGAACTTTTGGCAGTTTGATGTCATGGAGCATTCAGGTGTGTGTCTATATCATACCAAGAATAATACACCTCAGCCATGACCATAGTGGAGCATCTGTTGCTGTTTATTAATCTGGGAAGGGTTATAAAGTCATCTCAAAACAATAAGAAAGTCACTATTCTACAGTGAGAGGAATTCTTTAAAATTGAGACCCTTCAAGACTGTTGCCAATCTTCACTCAAATGGTCATCCCAACAAATTCTGTCTAAGATCAGACCATTTAATGATCAGTGGTATAAAGAATAACCAAAAGCCACATCATGCTATTTACAGGCATCTTTAAGAACAATAAATGTTTATATTCATGACCTCAAAAAAATATGACTTAATCACATTATTTGTGTTTTTCTCAAAATCACAAATTTGTGACTTACAGGTTATGGCACTGAGCCCTTTAATCATTAAAAACCTTTAACAGGCTGCTGAAAACCTGTTAACTTACTAGGTTTTATCAGGACAAAAGTTTTGTGAGTATGCAGTACTTCCTTTTTTATTATATTATTATTTATTATTATATTATTTATTAGTTATTATTCATAGACCTTATAGGCTGTAGAATAACCTATTAACTCCATTCAGCACTTAACTCAATTTATCCAAATTATGGAATTACTAGGTTTTGTTAAACACTGTGGTCGGCATGTACAGCACCATAAACGTAAACAGGAGATGATGTGATTGAGACCATTATGAGAAGAACTCCAGTTTATACCAGATTATTCTTGAGACCACTGTTAGGTCATGTGTACACTTTAAGCTGTGCTGAACAGTTTGGATGGACAGTTTTGACTGTTGGACAACAACTGAAAATTTGGCTGGGGTTAAATTTACTTGTAACACGTCAAACCATCTCAGAAATTATAGTTTACAATACAGTGGTGAGTGAATTACATTACAATATAATAGCAGATTGAGATGATTATGATACAACTACATATCACTTACACAGTACACACTTAAACAGAATCTGCATACTTTTCTGAATAAGGTGCCAAGTTGGACAAACGATCATCAAAAAGTAATAAAAAAAAGGGAGAGAATGAAAAGTGAAATGAGATGATTATAAATAAGTTAAGTTCACAAGAAGCAAACTGATTTGCTTAAAAAAATAGCTGAACGTGTTTAATTTATTGTACAACTGTGACGTGTTCTTATCAGGAGACCGAGATTAGCACAAGATTTACCTTATCCTGAAGGTGCTCTCTCTCTCTCTCTCTCTCTCTCTCTCTCTCTCTCTCTCTCTCTCTCTCTCTCTCTCTCTCTCTCTCTCTCTCTCTATCTATCTATCTATCTATCTATCTATCCAAACCAAATTAAACTGCTTTATCCTTTATTAGGGTTACACCCGAAGGCGGGGTACATTCTGAACAGCTCGCCAGTCCATGGCAGGGCCAACACAAACATGCAGCCATTCACAGTCATGTTTACACCTTGGTGCAATCGAGAATGTCCAATTAGCTTAAAGTGCATGTATTGGGACTGTGGGAGGAAACATGAGCACCCAGAGTAAGCCCACACAAGAACGGGGAGAACATGCAAACTCTAAACCGAGTTTGAACCACGGGGCTTCAACCCAGGACCCTCTTCCTGTGAGGTGGTAGTTCTAATCACCATGCCACCATGCCACCCCTTTATTTATTTATTTGTTTACTTAATAAGATTCAAAGAGGCAGTATCAGTGTGAGAATGAGAAGCCCCTGTGTTAGCCAAAGTAGTAATGACAAAAACTTTCACATTCACATTGCCAAAGGGTTTGAATCCACAGGGGAAAAAATAAAAAATAGGAACATTTTCGGGGACATCCCGAGCCCAGGACAAGTTTCAAGAATCAGGGACTGTCTCTAGAAATTAGGGATGTCTGGTCAGCCAATTACATATTTAAAAAAGGTGAACTGAGTTTTTATCCCAAGATCAAAATCTTTATGTACTGTATGCTCACACTAGGTTTGTTAAGGTAATTATAATTATATTAATAGGTAAAATTAATAGTAGTGGTGAAATATTAGTAAGTAATTGTAAATATATTATATTAGAAGAACTGTATTTATTGCTTTTAAAAACAGTCATTCAGTATTCATGGGGTTGTTTGTTCTAGAAGCTGTAGTGTTGTGAAATTTGAGGCCTGTATTTGCCTGGCTGTCTGTCAGCATGTGCATATTTAACGGTAGGGATGATGCTGCCATTTCTTTGCTCTAAGAACTGCACACACTTCCTTACTAATATTACTGCAGCTGCCCATCAGGTCCACCAATCAGAAGCCATAATACTATTCAGTAAGGGGTGTGCCAGTATAACACAGGCCTGGATTTGTGGACTGCTGAATGAGCAGAGTGTAATAGCAACCGACTGCTTACTCATGGTCACTGCAGTCATCAGAGTCATACGGCCAGCTAATGTCATGTTGATTAAAATAAGGAAGAAAGCCCTTTTAGTTACCCCATGTGTGCACTCTCATTTTAGATTTTTTGGAGATGGAACATGAAATTTTCTTTTACTATTGTAAAATTAGCTACTGTAGTTATTAGTACTATTAGCTATTGTACAAAATGTAAAATATAAACTTAAATAATTTTCATGTAATTTATAAAAAATGCTTTTGCTAAAATAATCAAATTATAATATGTGACACACATCAGCAAAAATGCACAATGACATGTATGTCAGTAAGACAGGCCTTATGTAGTACAATACACAGAAAATATCAATCTTATTGATATCAATCTTATATGGGGTCCACTTTAGGTCCGTGTTTGTGTGTGTGTGTGTGTGTGTGTGAGTGTGTGTGTCTGAGAGAGAGCCACATGATAACCAGCACGTCTTCCCTTGTCTGATTGTCATGGAATGTTGTGTGGCAGTGGTATTTTTAGAGCAACCTGATAGAAATAGTGAAGCCAGGTGCACATAAACAGTGGCAGCTGTGGCTTGGGGTGGCATTTAAAGTATCATAGTGGGCACAGAGCCCTAAACATTGAACGTAGCTTGTGTTTGTAGTCATAGATTGGAGCTCAGAACCTTTTCTGCACAACTTGATGTTCAAAGTGTGAGAAATGATGGAGGAAAAGCTTGGATCAAGATTAAGGTAAAAGTGCTATTGTCCATTTATGAGGGGAAAAGAGGGTACAAATATTCTTAGCAAGAAAGGAGAAAGATAAATATGATGTGCCAAGTTGGTCAAGTCAAATGTATGTAGAAAATCAAGAACTTTGGTAGTTGATTCATTTTCTATAACAGCATAGCTCTGACTGTAATGCACATGGGTTGTACTAAAGCAGATGTGTTGTAATTTACCAGGGCAGCATGGTGGCATATTGGTTAGCACATCCACGTTACAATAAATAGGTCCTGGGTTCGAATCCTGGGCTTGGTGAGGGTGTTTCTATGTACTTTATCATAGAACAGCATATACTTGTTGATACCGTGAAGCTTTTTAAAAAAATTAAGTATGGTCTTTCTTTACGTTATAGTTTCTGAAGTAACATACGGGGGGAGCACGATGGCATTGTGGTTTTGCACGTCCACCCCACAGCAAGAAGAGTGTGAGTGTGAGTGTGAATGGGTGTGTGTTGGCCCTGGCAAGCTGTTCAGGATGTACTCTGCCTTCCCTCAGTGTCGGCTGAAATAGGCATCAGTCTCCCTGCACCCTAGTAGGACTAAGCCCTTCAGTAAATGAGTCGGTGAGAAATGATAACATATTAGACTATATTTGTACTTTATAACATCCGTCAAATGACAAAAGCTTTACTATATCAAAAAGAGACCATGCTTCGTGACATACCTATCAAGGAATGACTGGCAGCAGAGTTTAGTGTAGAGTTTATTTAAAATGACTTTTTGATTTCAGTGGAAGTTTTCAGCATTAGGTTTATTTGGTGTTTTGAAAGGAAGTATCAGTAATAGCTTCGGACTAAGGAACCCACTGTATGTATTGTGATGATATGCCTCAGAGGTATGTCCTCTGTGGTCTGAGAGATAAACAAAGGTCCTAGTGTTTTCATTGGCGTTCTTCACATAGGTCAACTGTTGCTTTCAGGCTATTTTTGCCTCCTGTCACTAGGCTTGTTAGATTCTCAGACGTATTGTTTCAATGTTGATGTAACGATTAGTACAGCAGACAAAACAAGCAGCTGCCTGTATTTTGGTCTCTTGGGTCAACAGCAAGCTAAATTGAAAGTTATGATGGAGATGGTTTAATATGGAATGCTAACGTCACTTGTGATATATTTTGCAGTGTGTTGCTTATAAATCAGCACGTGGCAGCAGAGGACAGCTAGCTTCTCCAGCTGCCATTTCTTTGTACTGAAACATGACCCCTGCTAATGCCTTTACAAGCCGCTTTGGATCATGTGGGAATCACACCTCGTTGAAGCTTAGCTACCCACTCTGTACTGTGTTGGGCAAGCCATCTTCTCTGGCACCAGAGCTCATGTATTACTGCCTGAGCCTCTGTGTGGATGGTGAAATACTAATATGAGCCACATTGCTTCATAGTCACACATGCCATTTCACCCATGTGATCAGTTTCTTAGGAAATTGCGTCCATTTGGTCGTGTGGTGAGAAACGTGATAGGTAACAGGTGGGTGACCTTTTGTGGGAGTGTCTTATAACACCAACTGCTCATGTTTAGCTCTGACTGCGAGAGTGTATGTTTGCTTGGGAAGGTAGCTCTGGTGTTATCATTAGCCCTTGGAGCAGGATGGGAGTTTGGAGGGCAGGTGTTGAGATATCCTTGTTTATGAGTCATAACATGATAAAGGACATGCTTTTTCCTAATGGACACTGTCCTTCTGCCAAGGAATCCTGTAATGAGCATAGACTGTGTATGTGCAATGGGCAGTGTATCAGGTCTCAAATTTAAAGTCACCAGAAATCTCAGAAATCCTGCTGGCTGATTTTTACTCCCATCTTATCCCCGTGTATTTAAATGGCAAAACAGCCCATTTTTTTTTAACTTTCATTCTTCTATCTACAGTGTCTAATTCAAACGCTTTTCTCTGTTCTGATATCTACAAACCCCTCCAGAGTTCTCACTCATCACGTACTCATTTGCTGAACCGCTTAATCCTACTATCAGGGTCGCCGGGAGGCTGTGAATATCTCAGCCGACACTGGGTAAAGGCGGGGTACACCCTGAACAACTCACTCTACCATCGCAGGGTAACACACTCAACCATTCATGCTCACATCCACACGTAGGGGCAATTTGGGGGCAGCCATGTCCTGGTGGTTAGATAAGTGAGTTTTGGACCTAAAAGTCACTGGTTCAATTCCCAAACCAGCAGGAAAAATGTGTGGTGAGCTGCAATTCAATTCAGTTTTATTTGTATAGCGGTTTCTACGATTGACATTGTCGCAAAGCAGCTTTACAGCGACAGCGGCAAGGAAAAACTCCCTCAGTTGACACGAGGAAGAAACCTTGAGAGGAACCAGGCTCAAAAAGGAAACCCATCCTCATTTGGGTGAAACCATAAAAATACAAACCATATAACAGAAACTTCATTACAGTCCAACATGCAGTCCAGTTGGTTATACCACAACTGTAAGTGCTAAATAATTGTGGCAAAAGAGTTTATATCACCAGCAGTGAAAAGTCATCTTCACAGTCTCTGAGTGCAGATCTAAG
>JBCNYH010000010.1:1903772-1916001 GCA_039654325.1 Tandanus tandanus
TGAGATGGGCGCCAGCCTCCCCGCGACCCTAATTAGGAATAAGCGGTTCAGAAAATGAATGAATGAATGAATTTACTTACCTTCTTACCCTGACATAACCATAACTCTCAAATAGGGTAAATCTTAACTCATCAGATCACAGGACCTGATTCAATTTGCTCCAGATTCCAATCTTTATGCATTATGCAAGTCCAATGCTCTAGCAAACTAAAACCTTTTATTGTGAATATTGTCACTACCAAGTTTTCATATGGTCCACAGTTGTTTAGTCCAAATCCTGTAAGTTCTCATCACATTGTTTGTGTGAAAATTCTCAAGTAGAAACTGCCTGTGGCTCGAGCCAGCATGTTTTGTTTATTCATTATAATTACTGACCAGGCAACATGTACACTACCAAAAATTTTAGGATGTTCCTCTTGAAGCCACAGTTAACCCTTTGGTTCATTTCAGGTTCACGTCAAGTTCGGTAAAGGTCCTTGCATATATCTATTCGCTACATTTCTTGTGTGAAGTTGACAGTTTAGCACTATCCTTTCAGGTTTTAATAATGCATTGGACAGTTTTTAACCCCACTTAAGTAATTTCAGTGATCCCCTTAGTTGTTTTATTTGCTTGATGCAGGCCAGTAATTTGACCCTTCTGAAATGCAGTGGCATCTTTTCCACAACCATGGGGTCTGCCTTCCGACATGGTAGTTTAAGAAAAGAGAAGGTACTCACTGCATCAGTTAAGGTTAAGTACCATGATGGCAGCTGAAACATATTTATTACTATTAATTACTACTAATCACATTACAAGGTTTTAGGACTATGTATCTCCTACTGAATTTGTTTAAAGGTGCCCATTTGCTAGTGAATGGCCTATGTATGTGTTTTATCCTCCATCATCAGTTCATTTTGGCTGAATAAAAATGTGTACTGGCAAAACCACTCCAGCTCACAGGCTTAGTATCTCTTATTCACCTGTTTTGGTTCTGTGTTTGTTTACAATAACAAGACTGTCTGACCAGAAGAATGATCTTGCACGTGTGCACTAACTTGGTGGTGCAACACCCATTCGTACAGAGGGGAAGAGTCAAAGATTAAGTATTAAGAAACCGTTCTGATTTGATTTCAAGAGAAATAAAAAAAAGATGGCGATATTTATTAATATCGTTGTGCCCATTGCACAGGTCACTGACACTCACATACAGGAGTAAGCAAATGGCCGGAGAAAGACATTGCTGCCGATTCCAATTTATTTCCAAAAGACAGCACTGTATTTCATGTTTATTTTTATATGCCTGGGAAGTGAATGGGCCCCCTAAAGCTCTCTGGATAGATGTGACAAAGAGAGCAACAACGTCCTGTGCATCTACTGAGACTCCCTAGTGTGCATGTTTTTGCTGGTGAAAGCTGGAGCCAATTGGAGTTGACTTTGATGAGAGGCAGTGACTGAACCCGATTATGTGTTAACACAGAGACAAATAACCATTCATACTTGCATTCACATCTACAAGCAATTTAGAGTAGCCAGTTGTCATAATCTGCATGTCTTTGGACTGTGAGAGGAAACTCACACAAGCACAGGGTGAACATGCATACTCCACACAAAAAGGTCACAGTCAGGCACAAGTTTGAAGCCTCGAACCTTCTTGCTGTGACGTTACAGTACTAACGACTGCACAACTGTGCCTCTGATAAATTTAGCCACTTGTGCTAATTCTTTTTGGAATGCCAGAGAAAGATGTTATTAGAACATCTTGAATGCCACTCGGTCACAATCATTGATTGTTTTACTTAGGAGTCTCTTCAATTCAATTCTGTTTGTCAAGGGACCCCAAGTGGCCAGGGCCCCAGCAGTCATTCCAACATTTTTGTTGTACCCATGCTAAAATCGTATAGCGCACACTTTGTTCATTTTGCATGCAAAGCGAATATAACAGTGTCTTCTGCATTCTGGTGACTTTCACTAGGGTACAGGACATGGAAACAATTGGACATCTAATTTAATGAAAGCCATAGTTCATTGTTCAATATACAATGTGAGCAAAATTATGTGGACTAACTGTCAATTCTAACGATATGGGCATTTTGAACATCCCATTCCAAAGGCGGGTATGCTAACCACTAAACCATCGTGTGGCCCGCAGTCAAATGTTTTTATTGAAAAATTACAGCATTTCGTTCCTAAGCTCTTATACGTGCTTACACCAGGTGCTTTATTAAGAACACCATACTAATACAAATTCATGCTGCAAATCTCCTGTTCTGCCACAGCCTAAAGGTGATCTGTAGAATTTAGAGTTAGTGACTGGGGAGGTCTATATCAACTAATTGCATTACACACTTACTGCACGTTCACTGGCGATGACTCACTGACTTGTTATGTCAATACCCCACAGCAGGTGATGATAACTCACTGAGTTGTTCAGGTGCAGTGAGTTAACTTGAAGTGCAGTGAGTTTGTGTGCAGTGAGTTGACCTGCTCCCGACTGGGGAAGCCATTGAAGTTCATTAAACATACTGTACTGTTCATGGAAACAGATGAGTGGACTTCTGCTTTATGACATGGTGAATTATCATGTCGTAAGTAGCCATTAGTAGGTAAATTGTGGCCATAAAGGGCTGTACATAGTCAGCAACAATACTCTAGGCTGTGGCATTCCAACAATGATAAATTGGTGTTAAACAGCTATGAGTCTATGAAAAGAACAGTTGAAGATTAAAAAAATAAATAAAATCAATTAACCTGGTCTTTTTCCAATCTTCAGGTTAGGATGCCTATTTTCAATGAGCCTACTCCCAGTGTTGTTTCAGAATGCTGTTCTTGGCCATTTCCACACTACAGCATCAGAATCAGTTTTGGATTGATCTGAATTGATCTCCCTGTCCAGATCAGGCTTAAAACTAGCAAGATTTGGCAAGATTGCATGTGCAGTGCGGAGAGGAAAAGTGAACCAGAAGCGAACCTATCGAGTGTGCACATGTGCAAAGCATGTAGACCTGTGCGCTGTCTCTTATAGCTACCGATATCTCTTATTTGTTGGAAAAGCCAGCCGCCGCTGATTAAAATTATTTAGCATATAATTGCCTTCGATATAAACTGGCTGACGTAGCCGCCGATCATAGATATAAACACAAGACCGGTCAAGACCCTCGCATGACGTTCCTTTGGTGGTCTCCATATTACTAAAGACTAAAATCCTCCATCCAATAAAATGGATTTTGGTTGTTGTCTCAAATTGCTCCAACAAGCGAAATAGTGTCTGGTAAGATGGCAGCAACTTCGGCACGTTCCGAATACAAGCTCTATAGTGAGTAGCGCCGGTCTTGTGTTGATGTCTGTGCTGCTGGTCCTTTAAATAGTTTTGTTCATAAAAGCCATCAGATAATCTCGCTAAAAGAAGAGTCTCGGGAGTTTCATTAACAACAGTATCAACTTCCGTGACTGGTGTGTGATCATTTCAATAACTTTGAAGCATGTAAGTATTTTCTCCAAGTTCCAAATGTATTTAAATCTATAAAGAATGTGGTTTAATATGTACATTACACATAGTAATTCTCAAATTACCCCTCTAACAGTCATAACCTAATATGAAGCCATTTACTTCAGCTTAACTTAGTTATCCTGTATTATCGCTATTGATGCTATATCTAACGTTAACTTTTGTAATATGCTGCCTGCTCAAACTATACATGGTTGTACTTAGAGCATTTTAGCCTACAGTACAGATAACAAAAATATATTTCTAGATCTGTCATTTATATCAGGAATCTTCTGGCCCCTGGTCTTTCTCTATTCTAAAACTGTTGTTAAAAAGAACTTAAACAAATCTAACGGTAATTTTAAATATGTGTATACATTCTTACATTATGTTTGTGTGTTTGTGTGGCTATCTGATGTAAAATTATTTTCACCGAATTTGTTACAGAATTTGTTTTTACATTATTTAAAGTATGTACAGTTTTGTGCATGCAACCAAATTATATATCCTTTACATGTTTTTAATTTTAGCCAGTAATAGCCAGCCATGTTTTGTCATAGTCAGTTATCTCTCCTACTATGAGCCGGCCGATTTCATTGCAGCTTGCTGGCTCCCAGGTCTAAAAGCATGAAAACAAGTGGCAAGGTTTATTAAATCTTTATTATATGAGTAAAAGACACGCTAAACCATGCAGTTAGCATGATCTTAGCAAGATCTTTGCAACAAATCCATCATGCCAGGCAACGGAAAAGGAGAACAACACTTCAGGTATGTCCTGATGTGTAGTGGACCAGATCTGTATGCAGGCTGCTGAAGTATACCATCTTATAATGGTATTATTAGGTATTTGAATTATGATGGCCATATTTGGACCTCTATTAGGTCCAATAAGCTATGTGGTTTCTAGAGTAGATACATTACTGTGTACTTGTGTTTAGATTTAATTTTTGATTAGGGTAAGAGCCACATGTGGGTTTGGTAGTCAGGTGTCCACATATTTTGGTCATATGGTTTATGGTCTTGCGCAAAGCAAATGCATGTAGCTATTTTGCAGATGTTACAGTCTTTTACAGCCTTTCTCTTCTCTGTTTCTCCTCTTCATTTATTCAAAGTAACTGAGCAATAACACAGAGAAAACACAACTCGATAAAACTAACACCACCGTTGTTATGATACCTTCTCATGAATGCACTGTTTCAGAACTAGTGAGTGTCCATTCAGGTCCGGTTTTAGTAGTTTATACACATTTTATGAGTGATCTTAGAATCAATTCTGTTCTTTCAGATGTGGACGGAATTGAGTCCTAAATCTGATTTTTGCAAAACCGATCTCTCCACAAAAAAAATCTCATCCCTCCTCTAAATCTAACGAGCTGTGGACAGGGCCACTTAAATAATAGGACAGAGACCCGATGTGTACTTCTACAGTCGTATCCGAACTTCCCTTCCATTCCCGTGTGACCCCTCACATCAACAAGTGCTTTTCGCCTACTGAACTATATCATCTCTGGAGATGGTTATGTGATGGTTACATGCAAATCGTAGGAGCAAATGATTAAATTGGTTCACAATCCAGACAGTTTGGCACCAACAACCACGCCATGATTAAAATCACTGACATTACATTTTCCCGATTTGTGCAAGCTGTAGGAGGTGAAACCAGCTGATGCTGCCATAATGCCTTATAATTTACACACACACACACACACACACACACACACACACACACACACACACACACACACACACTTTCCATCTTGTTTCCATGTCTTGTTTCCGTTACTTCAGATGGAAATATATGGACTTACTTTCATTTCCTGGAGTCTTACCCTAACCATAACCACTTCTTGCCTAACCCTTACCCTCACATTAACCCAACCCTAACCTGAAACATGTCTTCACTCAAAAAGTTAATGAGTTAAGTTATAAAGACTTGTTTGTCCCCATAAGAAAGACAGGTCCCCATAATGTGACTCTGTAAAGGTCCCCATAATGTGTACACAGTAATCCTCTGTCTCTGTCTCTCTCTCTGTCTCTCTCTCTCTCTCACCCACAGACACACACACTAAACGTTTTTAGTTCATTTGTTCATTTTTTATTCGCAGCAGTGTTTCAAACATAGAAAAGTACACAATGTCAGGAGGGGGTTACGTCCAAGCTACATCTTGTGATCATGTGAAGAATTAAATCTTTCATCAACAGATGTATCTGGTGGTTTACTGTTACACATAAAAAACACGATTCAAAGAGACATGTTAATCATCAGTATTAGCAAGAAAGGAATTTCTCTGAATTAATGAGGAGCTACTGTGAAGGCAGTTAAACTATAGCAATCCTGATAGCATGAGAAAAGTAGTGAACAATGACTGAAAAAAAAGGAAAAATAAACTCTGAAGTATGTGAATTTATTTTAAAAAGATCTTAAACGGCAGCTTTACTAGCAGCTTCTGATGGTGATTAAGGCTGTGGGTTACCATTCATAGGGTCAGGGGTTCAAACTTCAGTAACAACAAGCTGCTACTGTTGGGACCTTGAGCAAGGCCCTTAACCCTCAACTGCCCAGTTGAATGAATGAGAATGAGATTTTTGTTTTAAAGAATGTAGCTCTTGATAAGGGCGTCTGCCAAAAGAGTAGTGTTAAATGAGTCACTAATTTGGTTATACTGCTGTAAGCTGTGAATTAGCCCGGCACTACTGATCTGTAATGTTTTGGGACCCGCTCGAACATTTAATGGTAGTTGCTTCATTTCTGTAATGAGAGTATTAAATCCTGTGCCACTTTTCTGACTGCAGCTGGGAGCTAGTGGACTCGGGTCAGGAGAGCAAGTCTGGAGCAGAAGCTCAGTTTACAGACTGCTGGATGAGCATCAAGCTGTTCCTTGAGGAAACATCTTCTTTCAAACAGCAGAATCCAGGGAAGGTAAGGTTATGGCTCATACTCATCGGTGCATGTTGATGTCATTCTGCAGGAATATAGTATTTGAATGGTGCCTTTGTTTCCGGTTTTAGTTTTGTCTGCTGGTATGCAGCTTGTGTTTTTTCCTGGCTGTATTGGGGAGTTACATTCCTGGGATTGTTATTTCATATATTATAGGTAAGTGCAGCAGATTTACTCACTGGGGGGTGGGGGGCATAGTGGTGGCGTAGTGGTTAGCACTTCTGCCTCACAGCAAGAAGATCCTGGGTTCGAGCCCCGTGTCTGGCGAGGGTTTCTGTGTGGAGTTTGCGTGTTCTCCTGCGCTTGCGTGGGTCTCCTCTCACAGTCCAAAGACATGCACATTGGGCTAATTGGATCTTCTCGAGTTCCCCTGGGTGTGAATGTGAGTGAATGGGTGTGTCTGTGTTGCCCTGCAATTGTTTTGTGAGCAGTCCAGGGTGTAACCCCACCATCACCCGGAGCTGGCTGGGATAGGCCCCAGCCTTCCCACGAAATTAGGAAAGCATGAAGTGGTTTGAAACATAAAATGAATGAAATTACTTTAGTGTAGATGGTTTGGTTGATTCTTGTGATTTACTGCAAACCTTATTTCTGAAGTTGAGCAGTATATTTGAATATTAATTTGACAGATAAGACATGGCTGACATTGGAATGCAGATTTCAACTAACACACCATGATGGTGCTGTTCATCTATTTACCTTAGTGCTAGGCATTTTCCTGCGGCCTGTAGTGTCATCACAGGAGTTCTGGCAGTGGTTCGAACCAGTTCTGCAGAAACTGAACTTTGGAGTGGGGCACTTCCTGCAGAAGATTAAAGAGAATCATGGTAATCAAGTTAGTTCTGTCTGATTAGTCACCACATGTCAGTGACCCCTACATTATTAATAGTATTAATAAACATCACCATCTTTTTTATTTCTCTAGAAATCATCTGCCTTCTTCTGTTTCTTAAAACTTGATCTCAGATCTTTCCAATTTCTACAAATCAGTGTTGCACTGCCAAGTGATTACACATTACACAAGTCTTTCCTCCGGTCACAAAGTCTTGTTAATGTTACTGCAACTGTAAAGAAACTCAGAACCAAAACAAGATGTAAAACAAGTGAATAAGAGATACTAAGCCTATGAGCTGGGCTGGTTTCACCAGGAAATTTTTGTATTTAGCCAAAATGAACTGATAAGGGAAGATAAAACACATAGGCTATTCACTAGTGAATGGGCTCCTTTAAAGGAAATCTGTCACCTTAACCTTGCTGAACACATAAAACCACACCATAATCGACTGCAGCACTCATTTACCAGAGTGAAGTACCTATGCAACATCTCTGGGTCCTGCACAAATCATACAGTGCACATGCGTGGTACCCCATGTAAAATTACCCACCCACGGTCAGTCCACCTTCCATGTATGGTAAAAGACTGTGGGCTATGCCTTTTGATTTTTCCATATAGGAAAACACTAATTTACTTACATATAAATATTGTCCATGTGGACACATTAAGGCATAGAAGTCTTAGAAGAACACTCGAGGTGTCCTTTTCATTCAAATCATCCAACGGAATCGACAGAATCTCTCTTTTTTTAATTCATGATTTGAATTCACAGTAACTGTTGCTTGCAAATGAGAAGTGTAATTACTTGTCTTTCTTTCATCCAGAAAAGAGATTGCTCCAGGCAGAGACTGAGAAAGAAAGCATTGAAGCTGATCTGTCTACCATGTTCCCTAAGGTGAGTGAACCTTTGTTTACTTTCCTTTTGAATGTAAAACAAGAGGGGAACTGATGCGAATGCTTTGTTTCAGCTGGACTCCACGGTGTGTAGGGAGCTGTCTGTGTCAGACACAGAAGTCTCAGAAGTAACGTGGACTGATAATGGCACCTTCAACTTATCAGAGGGACACACGCCTCAGACAGAGAACTCAGAGGGTGAGATTGTCTGTCCTTTCTGTTTCTTATATTCACTTGTATCAAGCTGCTCCCTGATTGCGTGTTGACACCTTTTCACAACCACAGTAGTGCCAACATGCTTTTAAGGGTCCAGATAAGCAACTAACATGATTAAATTGTAACAATGTTTACCTTTTGATGTTTAAACATGAGTGATTAATTTATTGCTGTAAACAAGTTATGTTTTGGTCCACTGAAATACTTTGCTTGGTACATACAGTATATGACAATCTACGATCTATCACAACAGATGGCAGAATTAATGTTATTGACTCACTTTAACTGCATGTGAGTGGGATGCAATGCGATGCGATGCAATGTGGCAGCTACCAATGGAAGGTGGCACACTTGTTTTCTTTTTTTTTTGTTTTGTTTTTTTACTCCACTGTGAAACATCTATGCTTTTGGTTCCAGATATCTGTACGTGGTCTCAGAACTAGCCAGTGGGACTCACCATACTTCCTAAATACTTCATGTTTATAATGTATCCAGTACTCACAAAAAACATTTCATACAGAAGCAATTTCCTTGTGTAATATTTATTTAAATGAGGGTACATCTATATTTAGTGGGAGGATATTACATTTATGGTCAAAGATGTGGTTTGTCTAAAAAAGAAAAGTATATCCATTAGCTATAAACCTAAAATGTAGAACTGGTACCTGCTTAACTCTATCTTGCACTTGTATTGGAAACGTTTCTTCTTTCTTCCGATTTAGATTTAGATCATCGCAGTGAGGAGGAGGTGTTCTCCGGTGGTCTTACTGATTTTCCTTCCCTAGATAATGGCACAGGGACAAATGGGGATGATGAGGACCTGAGCATTGGCCTGCCCACAACATTCATCCGCCAGCACAGAGAGGCTCAAGGGACAGGTGTGGGGGACGATGCTGTGGTCACTCAAGCATTGGGACTTCTACAGAGGACGGCCGAGAATGCCATCACAGCCGCAGTCACTGCTGCCATACAAGAGCGTCTGGAGTCAGCTGTTGATGACAATACAGACAGTGAGGCTGAGGATTTCGAGCTGCTGGACCAGTCTGAGCTTGAACTGGAGGGTGAACTGGGCATGGCAAGAGCAAGTGGTGAGCCTACAGATGCCAAGTCAAAAGATGCCAAAAATACGGGTTTTTTCTCCAAACTTCTTGGGCACCAGTAATGACATCATCTTTGCAGTGGGGTGGAATCATATCTAGAAAATTGGGGAAGGTCCAGATTATTGTTGGTATTCCATTTTTTTATATTACAATGTTTCAATGAAATCACCTTGAAGTTAATGCCAAATCCATAGAGGAATGATGCTTCTTTACAAGGATGCTTCTTGTGGGAATGAGGGTTTGCGACTTTCATACATTTTTTAATTATATATCTTCTTTATTTACCCACCTTAAAATGGTTTCAGAGCAGGTTCCCATTTATAAGAAATTCTATAAAACTTTTAATATTTGTTTGTGTGGATTTGTGATCCAAAACTTTTGTTTGTGCTCTTTTGGTCTTTGAGAAATAATGCCTATATTTCGGCCAAGATTGATGCTTAGGGTGGCCAATTTTTATATGGAAAATTTTTCCAATATTTTTTTTGCGACATCCTCTTATTTTAGGAGGTTTGATGAAAAAATAACCCAGTAAAAAATTATAACTATTATATCAGGCCTATAAAATAAGTCTAAGTTGTTCCCCAGAGCCCTTCAATTTTGCACATTTTGACCGAATGATATTTACCAATATAGTAAATTATACATAAGTAGTTAGTAACTCATTTACTCATATAAATGACTGTAGTACAGAGTAGTGTACGACTGTATGTATTAAACAATAAACAGCCATACAAAATGAACCTAACCTGCATGATGCATCCAGAAAATCGTCCTTTTGCTGCAGATTATTCTGTGAGGATCGAGTGAATCCTTTCAAGCATCGGATTGTGTGTCTGTTACTGGCAGACAGTGTGTCTGAACTACTATATTAGTAACTTGTGTATGCGGGGATGGAGCTTTGCTCACAGCATACCTCGCCTGTGGAACAAGCTGCCAGTTATTAGTCGCTCTAGTCTCAAAATGTGGCCAGCTTCAATATTTCTATGTCTTGAGATATATATCCAATACAAATTAGGCTTTTCACAGCAACATATTTATTGCATAGAGACTAAAACAAAACTTTTCAAAACATATTTCTTTTGCATGAAATAATTGAAATATGGTGCAAGTTATTTATAAATGATAATTACAAGTACATATTGATGAAATTTTTTAATAAAACATGCCATCAAATGACTACACTACACTACACTTTATTTATATTAAAACATATTGTATTATTAATTTACATGGTCTGATTAGACATTAAAAGGATTATTGATCCAGAAAATAAAGTTACTGAAAATTTAAATATTCGCCAAAATGTGAAAAATTGAAGGGCTCTGGGGGACCACTTAGACTTATTTTATAGGCCTGATTTTTTTACTGGGTTATTTTTTCATCAAAGCTCCTAAAATAAGAGGGTGTGCAATAGAGGAATGGAAAAAAACAAATTTTCTGGGGTGGGTGGTGGAGTTGATCCTATTGATGCTACAATGCATTAAACCACATTTAACTCAAACTAAATCAATATCTTAAACCAATTTGTGTCAACATTTTATTATGTACAAACAGTTTTCTCATAAATGTTTTTGATGAGACAAACCAGTTCATTTTGAGAAACATTTAAGTTTCTTTTTATAGGGGTGCCAACTTAAGAGAGGGTAATTTCAGTTCTTTACATTATTTAGATGGATATTTTCATCTTGGATAGAGATTATCTTTAGATGGAAATTCTGCTGGATGAACTTGTTTGAAGTCACTGAGTGATGTGCAGATCAACTCATTCTTATAATATACAGGCTGAAAAGCCAAAGAGGCAAGGCCTCTAACACACTGACAATCAGTAGGGTTTCCAAATGAATAACTATATGCTAAATAAAATAAATGTATTTATCTGTATCACAAGTAGATTATAATGAAATATCTACTTCTCTTTTTTTTTAGGCTTTGTATTTTTTAAACCCATCGTTTTGGAGCTGGATGTCTCAATACAAGACTTTGCATGAATAATCCTTTTATTTGTACTTGCACCTTATTTAGAGAGTGATCCAACTAGGCATTAGTGCATGCTGACACTGAGCTAAACTGTTTTGAGTATATGATTTCACTTTTTATACTCTATGCCCAAATCTATTTAGGTTTACATTTACAGCATTTGGCAGATGGCCTTATACAGAGAGACTTACATAAGTGCTTTGAAGTCCCTATCAACGAACACATTGTGATACTGGTTCACTAGGACCCAGGCTAAAAACTCTGGGTTTTTTTGTTTGTTTGTTATATTATTATTATTTTCATTTTTAAGAATACATACTGAAACTACTAATTTAAATACTTCTGAAAGAGCCAAGTCCTTAGTCGTTTTAAGAAACTTTTCTGTTTGGAGAACTAGGTGAAGTTTATTCCACCACCTAGGTGCCAAAACAGAGAAAAAAATATCTATTTATCTATCCATACAAAAAGCTTTATCGTTTATTAAGTTTAGAGCATATCCCATCTAAAGGCAGGGTACATTCTGAACAGCTTGCCAGTCCATGGCAGGGCCACATATACACAACCATCTACACTTAGATTCAGACCTATGGGAAATGGAGATTATCCAATTAGCCTTAAGTGCATTTATTAGTACTGTAGGAAGAAACCAGAGCATCTGGAGGAATCCCGTTCATGAATGGGGAGAACATGCAAACTCCAAACAAAAACGCCCCCTCTTTCTCTCTCTCTCTCTTTCTCTCTCTCATATATATATATATATATATATATATATATATATATATATATATATATATATATAGAGAG
>JBCNYH010000010.1:1918288-1928508 GCA_039654325.1 Tandanus tandanus
AGACCCCGGGGCCGACCCAGAACACGCTGGAGGGACTACATCTCTCGACTGGTCTGGGAACGCCTTGGTGTCCCCCCAGAAGAGCTGGAGGAAGTGGCTGGGGAGAGGGACGTCTGGACCTCACTTCTTAGGCTGCTGCCCCCGCGACCCGACCCCGGAAGAAGCGGAAGAAGATGAATGAATGAATGAATGATGACTCATCCTGCCCTCAGAGGCATTTACTTATTTTGCGTCTGATTAATCGCTTTACAGAAATTTGATGCCCTTCCCCATAACTACAAATTCTGCCATTTTTCCGACTGTTACATACACGAATATGCTTTTAATGATGATTCTTGAGTGTGTGGGAAGCATTTTATCATTCATCAATTGAGAAACTCAAACAGTTCTGACCCTATTGTATTTAGGTGTGAAGGTATTGTTCAGGTGTAGTGATTTCAATAAAACTCGTTTTCCGAAGCTTTACATATTGTCAGAGATCTGCACTATACATATTCTTGACCATTGTTTTACATTTTCATTTGAAGGTTCTCAGTTTGTGATCAGATTTGTAATAAAAATGGTAAAAAATATTGCACTGCCAACTAACGTGTCTGTATCTTATTACCTATAATTTACAGTCTTGTTGGCTTGTCTGCTGTTAGCTCCACTGCTTCTATGAGTTACTAGTTGGCCTGTCGGCTTTATCCTCGTTGCTGCTATGAGCTGCTACTTAGCCTGCCCACTTTAGTCCTGCTGCTGCTATGAGCTGCTGCTGCTGCTATGCTGCTTTTTGGCCCGTCCGCTGATAGAACCACTGCTGCTATAAGCCACTAGTTTGCCTGTCTTCCTTAGTCCCACTGCTGCTGTGAGCTTCTAACAGGCCTGTCCACTGTTAGCCCCACCACTTCTATGAGCCGCTAGTCAGTCTGTCTGCTTTAACCCCACTGCTGCTATGAGCTGTTGGTCGGCCTGTCTGCTGTTCGCCCCACCACTGCTGCAAGTTGCTAGTTGGCCTGTCTGCAGTTAGCCTTGCCGTAAGTCTATGTTCCTGTGCTTGGAACTAGTAGTGGATCATGGCTGTCTTCATGATATTCTATGTAGAGCTGCTAGCTACTTTCACTTTGGCAAGCATTTTTTCTGTTAAAAAAAATAAAATAAAAAAGCAACATTGTTTTTAGATATTTTATCTTGTTTTTGAGGGCACGGTGGGGTAGTGATTAGCACATCCACCTCACAGCAAAAAGTTCCTGGGTTCAGGCTCCGTTGTCCCTGGAGATCAGAAGTATCCGAAATACTGCAACCAGCCTGTCTGGCACACCAATCATGCCACAGTCAGATAACATGTGTAATGAGTAATGAAAGAGAGAGAGAGAGAGAGAGAGAGAGAGAGAGAGAGAGAGTAGGCAGGTTTACATGGTTTAGCCAGAAAAGTTGGGATGAAAAGTACATAAAAAATTTTGATTTGTTAATTAATGCAAACCATAATTTAGGATACTATTTATTCCAGAATTGCACCTGGAATTTCTCAACAGTCTGTGGTCACCATTGTCTGATCAACCTCTTCATGATGTGGCATACCAGTCAAGCACACGCTATCTGTGTCTACGAAGCCATGCTGTTGTAGCTCATGCAGAATGATGGCTGACATTATCCTGCTGAAATAAGCATTTACTTCTAGAGAAGAGATGTTGCCTAGATGAAAACATATGTCTCTCTTAAATCCCAGTATATGCCTCCATGTCAATAGTACTTTCAAATTTATGCAACTCACCCATGCATGAGCACTGATTAACCCCATTCCATTATATATGCTGGCCTTTGCACGTCTTTGCACATTGAACTAATACTAATCTGGATGTTTTATCTTTGGCAGGGAGACCTCAGTGTCTGTTGTTCCACAAAACATAAAATGTATACTCATCAGGACACAGCACACGGCCTGGTTGATCTGTGATGAGCTTGGGCCCAGGGAACTCTGTGGCGTTTCTGCATAGAAATGGTGTATGGCTGCCCCATGCATAATACATTTTTATGGTTACAATTCTGGATGCAGCAGGGGACTGTGTTAAGTAACCATGGCTTTCTCAAGTATTCCTGAGCCCATGTGATGTCAGTATAAGTCTTAGTCCCTCCCAATCCAATGTGTTTAATCACAAAGCAGCCTATTTTCTGTGGCGTCTTTTTTCCATTGAATCCACCTTTCAATGTATTGTGTCCGGTTAAAAATTTCAGTACAGTTTCCCCCAGACTCAATTCATAAAATGTTATTTTGTGTAAAGTTTGAGGGCATGGCTACATCTGATTAAAATCTGAAAGAGACTGGCTTGGCTCAATAAGCATGCTGTGTTCATTACATTTGCTGATGTATTTGAACTTTTCTAACTTTAACACAAAATGCACCATCATGTATCTTTCACAAAATTTGGCACAAAAAGGAGATTAAAGGCATCCCTTTCCCAAGCAACACTCTCCAGCTCCTCCTGTAGGGATCCCAAGGCATTCAGTGAGATCTAGGTCTGCCCCAGGGCCTCCTCTCAGTTGGACATGCCTGGGAAACCTCTAAAGGGAGGTGACCAGGAGGCCTTTTTTAAAAATGGGTACCGGTTCCACTAGCCCGAAGTGCCACTCCACAGGTGTCGTCTTGGAACTCCATGCAACTTTGAAGAGGTATGTCAACCAAGACAGCCTCATGACTTCTATCTTGGGGTGAATCTCATCTTTTTAACTACCTTTGCAACATCTGCCATGGTAATGGCCTTGTTTATTTTTCAGACTCTACAACCTCACAACACTCAGCCGGAGAATTGTATGTATCACCACACCAGTCCAGTGCCTCTCTCCCAGGCAACTCCAAATTAAGAGAGAGTCCACTCTGTCTCAGGAGTTTGGTTCCAGAGCCCACACTGTCCACTTGTCCACTTGGTAAGACCAAGTATATTTAGTTGGTATGGCTCCACCTCACACAGCTCAGGCTCCTTTCCCAGCAGTGAGGTGGCATCCCATGTCCCTATATCCAGTTTGTGTCCACAGGCATCGGGACGCCCATCACCTGCTGTCCAGCTCACAGTCTGACCAAGCACCAGGTAGCCAAGGCTCAGCCACCAGGTGCTTGCTGGCAAGCTCCCTCTGCGGCCCTGGTTCGAGGGGGGGGTGCCCTGGTTTCACTTTTCTGGGTGAGGTTTTCTTCAATTCTTGGCACCTTTCCATCGAGGCCTTTGAATCTTTCTTTGTCTGACCCCTCCCCTGAGACAAATTTGCTTTGGGAGACCCTACCAGGGGCTAATGTCCCTGACAGTATAGCTTTGAGGATCATGGGGATACTCAAACCCCTTCACCTTGTTAAGGTGGTGATTCGTCGGAATGGTGATTTTGGAATTTCCTTAATATTTCTTTCTTTCTGATCTCCAAACAAATTAAAGTATAATACAACAGACACCATGAATAAACAAAATACACAATTCTCAGTTTTAACCCATGTGAAAAATGAATTGCCCCCAAAGTTACTTGAACTAAATGTAATAGTTGAAGGGTTAAATTACTTTAATTACACCCCAGCTTGATTGCTGCCAGCCCTGCTGAATCTGGACATACCTTAAATGCAACCTTTTTCAGCAATGTTAAGTTCTCTAAAAGATCTTAGCACACAGCAGACTATACTTCAATCAAAAGAAATTCCAGAAGACTTGATAAAGAAAGTTGCATAATATTTATCAGTTAGGGGAGTGGTATAAATAAATCTCTCCATTTTTGGAACTCCAGTAGACCACTTTAAACATCATTATATTCAAATGAAGAAAATATCAATCCCAGGAGTGATCAATCCAGCAAAATTACTGCAAGAACACCTAGAAAATTCATCCATATATTCACAGAAGAACCCAACAGAACATCTAAGGATCTAAAGGCCTCATTCAGCATGGTTAATATCAATGATCATAGTTCCACAATTAAAAAGACACTATGCAAAAATGGTATCCATGGGAGAGCGGAAAGGCAAAAACTGCTGCTAAGCAAGAGGAACAAAAAGGTTCACCAAACATTTGCCAAAAATACATTTATTATCCAAAAAACCTTTGGGATGACGATCTATGGACTGAAAAAATGAAATTTTTTTGAAGACATGGTTCTCATTAAATTTGGTGTAAAGCTAATACAGCTTTCCACTTTAAAAACATGTACGCATTCATACATGGTGGTGGTAGTGTGATAGTGTGTGGATGCTTTCTTCCTTCAGGGCCATGATTGAGGAAAGGATATATTCAGCTTTCTATCAAAAAGTACTAAAGGATAATGTCTATTCATCAGTCCATAATCTGGAGATCAATTGGAATAACCTAATCAAAGTGATCTGACCTGACTCCTGTAGCTGGAAGTATGAGATTATAGTTGTTGCTGGTGAAGGGGGCACAACCAAGTATTAAGTTTAGGGGAAATCAACGAGGGTGATAAAGATGCTAAGCTGGCTGTCTTTTGTATTAAACTAAATTAGTTTGCAGGTCAGAAACAAATAAGTATCATGAACAAATGAAAATAGAGGAACTCAGAAAAGGCAAAATCTTTCTCATGGCACTGTAGTTTTTAGACTATATCTAGACTAAATGATTGAGATGGTGCCTGAGTCTTTAGCACTAATTGGAAGGCTGTTTGATAGATGGGGGGAGCTCTACCTCCAGCTGTAGGTTACATTATGCTGTTTTCTAAAAAAATTTAAATTTAATTTAAATTTAATTTAATTCTTTTGATCAATACAGGCATGGCACATCATAATAGACTAAATTTTCTCCTATATTATTTACAGCAAGACCATTTATTCTTTATAGGTCATTAGTAATATTTTATTATGATTGGGAAATTTTACTGAGAGCCAGTACATTGAGCTTAACATATGAGTGATATCAAAATTTTTATAATTTGATTGGCTAAATCATTGACTTTCATCAAGTTATGAATAATACAGACACATATCTATATTGATTTAGAAACTTTCATTGCCACATTTTAATGAAATTTAAGGTGAGGCCAGGTTTCCCATGTCGCCTTAATTACCCATGGTATGTGTGCCTGCAGAGAACTTACAGACATCAAGATCTTATAGTGCAGTGCATATTGCAGTAATCATTATAAATACCATCATGGTATATTCGCTTCCTTTCTCTACATGTAATCTCCGGTTGGAGCTACAGGTGTCCTGTACTCCTTTTCTTCTAGATTATGAGCATAATTTAGAGAAAATTACAGCACTCGCAGAATATCAGCAGTAATCTCCCTAGGCTTGTTTTCATTATTGGCACCCCTGGGTTTATCAGTTATACGTCTGCAAGTGTTCCCCAAACGTTATGGAATAAACATGTGCTTGTCCCAGTGAATAGGGTCCATGCATTGACTTTCTGATGATGCAAGGAATTCCTAACAAAATGTCTACTACACCAGGCTGGTGGTCATGTGGTGCTACAGGCATACTGGTTGTGGCACCATCAACCACTTGAAAATGAGTGTGTTTCATAAAGCCCTGCAGATCATTTTGGCAATTCTCATAACCACATACTGGTCCACCCAGAGATTACTGACGTGATCAGCTGCTGTATATCAACCTTCAGGGACACATGAGGTTGAGTGATGGCCTGTGCCTTCCACAGAATCCCATTCAGGTGGGTCCTCCTATGACCTCCCACTCTCAAAACTACTCATCTGCCAGACAGACAACTAGCACAGGATTGCCTGCCAAAGAAATAATGACTTTGTCACTTTTTATTTACTGGTTTTCATTTCCTTTTCTTTGTATGATTTCTTCTTTAGATTCTGTGAAGGAAATATTCATAGCAAATATTCCACAGAGTCCTATTTGTGACCCCAACGCCATGTTTCATACTGCTGCTTTCATCAGTTGTTGAAACCCCCTGGTGCCAGTTGGATGGTGGCATGAGGTAGAGTCTTTCAACATGATTTAAACAAATAAATAATAAATAAATAAATAAATAAATAAATTCATCCATTCATTTTATGAACTGCTTAATTCTAATTAGGGTCGCACGGAGGCTGGCGCCTATCTTAACTGACTCTGGGCAAGGGCAGAGTACACCCTGGACAGCTCGCCAGGCCATCACAGGCCAGAAACACGCTGACGGCTATGCAGCCTACTCTTGACGAAAATCAGCAATGGTTCTTTTACATGCCTCACACCACAGATAGTGAGAGACATGGCTGGCCTTTGTAGTGCATAACCCAGTTAGCTGCACTGGGGGGACAGCAGTGACAATACGGTGATAGTGGGGCTTGAACCCCCGACCTTTAGATCAGTAATCCAGCACCCTACCACCAGGCCACCACTGCACCCTAAATAAAAAAAAAAAATAAAAAAAAAAAAAAACTTGATAGAATCCTGTTTACTTTTTTCATTATCTTGAGAGCTCATCCCTCTAGCCATATTTGACCACTGAAGCAAAGTCTTCATTTGTTTTTCCACATTTCTTATTTTCATACATTATCTCTCTGTCTTTTCACTGTAGAAGAATAATAATGATGACTATATAGCAAGTGAAACAACTTAATCAGAACTTCATCAGGGAAAAAGTATACTGTTTGGACAATGGAATGTGATATTTTAAGGGCTTTGCTGTTACAGGCTAGTTTACATGGAAGTATTACCTCCAACTATACAAATAAAAAACAGACATGCTATAAACATACTCTAAGGAAGCTCACAGAAATCAAGTTTTATTACTGGGACCTTTCTGACCTGCTGCCCCTGGCTATGACTATACACAAGAACCCATCACTCGAATTATTATAAAGTCATACGTTTTTGAGGACATAGAAATTAGTTTAGTTTCATTGAATACTCACCCGAGATCAGAATATAAGAGCCACAGTGAGCTGTAATTACTTAGTGCCTGTCTTTGTAATAAGACATAATGAGATCTTTATTTATTCAATACAATCTTCAAACTTCATTGTGTTCTACCAACAGGGCAATCACATTTTTCAAGGTTATTTTGACTGGCTGAACTGGTTCAACGAATTCATAGGCACCCACCATATCTCGCCTCAGAATTAGCTTTTTCATGATGATGCATTCACACCAATGACTGGTGCTCTGTGCATTGTGCTTATCCTGGATGAGGTGATGAAATCGAAATCAAGATAAAATTCTTATATACAAGACTTATAGATTTCTTATGTGGATTCTATATGAAAATTAACACTGCTAGAATGAGACGTAATTCATGGCAATTACAGTATTCTGATGGTGACAACTACGTAGTTCTTCTAAGTTAAAATATTTAGTTCTGTTGGTGTCCATATTTGTTTGAATTACGTTAGATTCTTAAGGTTGGTACTTTGAATAATTTTATCCTTATGAGAATTAGTACCGGTATCTGGGAAAATCTCCACAGGACTGTGGGGCACAGATGTGGGGGCATGAATTAGTTACAGTTATAATTATTTTTTTAATATATTTTTTTTCTTCAAAAACTGCACCTATGATTTCATACTGGATATTAATATTTCTTTAAACAAATCAAACAACATGTTCAGAAGCTATGGGCTAAATTATGTAGAAATGTTTCATGTAGCAGTTAGTCTTCAAGTCTTCTTTGGTTCCAGATGTTTCACAGTACTAAGAATCTTTGGTATTTCATTTCATGAGCTATGTTAAAATTATGAGCCTATATTATCTATGTGCACTTGAATGCTTTCAGGCTGGATTGCAGTTTGTATTCTGGACAAAACACCTGTTTTCCACAAATTTTGGAATGTAATTATATACAGGATATCACAGCAGCTGATTCAACTGGCAAGGAATGCACAGACGATGACAGATGATGAATGTGTTTTCAGTAAAATACTATGTAAAGTGTCCTCCCACAAGATAAAAAAAAGTTCATATTCCTCTACACTGTATAGCATGTTGTATAAAATAAAAAGCAGAGACAGCTTGTGGTTTCTTGTTGACCCTTATGTGTGTGTGTGTGTGTATATATATATATATATATATATTATATAGTACAGTATACACACTGATCAGCCATAACAATTACACCATTTGACTGTTGTGTGATTAGGAAGCCGGAAAGCAGCAAGCTGCAATGCTCTGTGTGTTCTGACATCTTTCTATTATAGCCAGCATTATCAGCTTCACTGCTACAGTAGCTCTTCTGTGGGATCAGACCAGATGTGCTAGTCTTCAGTCACCACAAGCATCAAGGAGCTTTGGGCATCCATTAAACTCAATTATAACCACAAGCACAATTAAGTTTTTCTGTTTTCTTTCACTTCTCAAAAATGCTTGTAAGTGGATTATTTTTCTATTGTAGAAACAACTTAACTATATCTTATAAGGAACCTCTTTCAAAAGATATAAGTAGTAAACCCTACGAAATTACCTAAAGGTAATTCATGACATGACTACAGAGTTATCAACCATTCTGTTGACGCAATTTAACTCTGAATTTATGTGAATTATTACATAGCCACGGCTAATAGATATGTACAATAACAATTAACTGATACTTTTAAAATCATTCATTCATTCATTTTCTGAACCGCTTAATCCTAATTAGGGTCACGCAGAGGCTGGCGCCCATCTCAGCCGACTCTGGGCGAGGGCGGGGTACACCCTAGACAACTCGCCAGGCCATCGTGTAATGTATAATTTTTGTAAAGTTACAACAAAGCAGCAAGGCACTCCTGAAAGAATGACTATGCTCATAATAATCTCCTAACAAGATTTAATATTAATCTTATAGTAATATACAAAGTTACATATCTATAAGAGCCCCACTTCAGGAGTAATATAGCACGTGGCATGTTTAAACAGCAACCAGCTCATCAAGCTGTCCTTTCTTCTATTTTTTATGTACCCTCAGCATTACCAGTGTTACAACATCTGGATTGGTTGCTGAATCTGTTGTGTGTGAGCCAATCCCACTGAAGATAGAAACAAGCCCCTACCATGCCATGCCTTTCTGATTTTTAATGATCATGGACCTGCTTAAAAATGGGGCCCTCTACTGCCCACAGGGTCTTCGGAGAAGAGAGACTGGATGTAGAGTTGATTATATTCCCCCTGCCTTCCAGGAGCTTAGAGCACTTGGGCTGAATCAGGTAAGAATGCAGTCCACCCTTGACAACTTTTAATGAGGTAGAAGTATTTTAGGAAATCTGAGTTACATCATTAAATGAATTCCAAATTAAATTTCAACACAGCTTTATGAACAAATAGACAAAGATTTTTGTATTAGTTGACGAAACAATATTGGAGTTCTATCTGCATACATTCACTTGCGTCCACATCCAACTGTGACACTCTTTTTTGGAAGAATGTTCAGGGGTTTTCATTATCATGTTGTATAAACTGATACCAATAAAACAAGTGCATTTTCAGATATATGCAATGCAACTATTGACCAAAGAAGCATAATCAACATACATATATGTTCAGTCAATCATTTAACACTACAATATCCTCTAAAGATTAATTATATTGTGTGTATGTCCTTGTAAGATCCTCAAATGAGAACCATTGGGTATTACTGTATTGCCAAAGTTCTTTCTGTTTGAAGATGTTGATCAAGTTTAGTAGCAATCTGGTTATAAGAAACATAAATGGTGCAGAGAAATGACAAGACACACAACACTGAGGTTTTGGTCTTTGGAGGATATAGAGATGTATTATCTTCTTTAATAAAATTCAGTTATATTCTTTACAGTTCTTCTGGAATTTATTGTTATCATTATTAATCATATTATATGAGAAAATAATCTTGGGGAAATGGTTAGTCCCTCTAACTGTCTTAAATTGATTAAAATTTAACTAAAAGGCATGATATAGTTAATGGAATATCGCAGGGCTGTGTACTTGGATCAGCAATTTTTTTGCTGTTTTTACAAGAAGTTTTGGTCAAATTATAGCTAACAAATGTGTTGATCTTCCATGGTCATATATCTTTAGTGAATGATGAAATCATTGCTTTAAATTAACCAGTAATTTGTTCCACTTTTACTGTGTGTGTAATAAGTAGTTGTATTAGATTTATAAAAAGAATTTTTTTCTATTTCTATTAAGGGAAGGACTTATTAAACCTTAAATCACAATTAATAATATCACTATGCCTAAGTGCTAGTGTACTTTTTTATGCTCTGTAATTCTGGAAATAAATGGTAATTTTCACACACACACACACACACACACACACACACACACACACACACACACACACACACACACACACACACAC
>JBCNYH010000010.1:1946616-1962700 GCA_039654325.1 Tandanus tandanus
ACACACATAGTGAGAGACAAAATGTCACATATATATCGCACTGTATTAAACGTTTTATATACTGAGAATATCTTGCAAAACCATTCTAACATCTAACGTAGTTTAAGCTCATGTTACCATTAGATAAGATCGAATATAGTTTAAGCCTATATTTAATAAAAAATAATAAAACCAGTTTAAGTTAAATATATATACATTTATTTAGTGCCTTGTATTTAAATTTAGCAAAACAAAGTTTTTAAGATAATATAGAATATTCACAAATATAACATAATTTTTCTCTATGTAGTAGTCCTACAAAGAAATTTGGAAATATGGAATATACGTTCAAAAATACATATATATAGAAAATTTCTCTGTATAATAGGCCATTCAGATTACAAATATAATACATGTACATAAATTCTCTACAGATAATTTACTAATGTATTTTAATTAGAAAGTACATAATTACTGTTTGTATGCATAAACTTACAGTGTCTGATGTAGAATTTACATGTACTACATTTAGTATTTTTACACTTAATTACACATACTGTATATGATACATGTACATTTGTTTCAATATCCAGATAGTTTAAAATAATAGTATCTAAATATCACATGCATGTTAATCACAATCTAAACTTTTTATATTAACACAGTCACAAAATAATAAACATAAGTACACGTGTGTATAAATTCTACAAAGATACTTAAAACGCTACGTACACATGGAATGATTTCCCGCATCCTGGTATCTTTCTGTTTGTACAGTTTAATAGTAGACCATAAAAAAAAAAAAAAGTAAGACGTTTAAAAGTAAATGGGAGATGCTTCGATTGGAATCAGGCTTTTAGGACCACAGCAGGGAATGTTTTGGATCTAGCAATATGGCTGCACGAGCATATCCGGTGACTTCAGCCTCAGCAGCCCAGTCCGATATCCAGTTATTTTTAGATCAGTGGTTGGAAAGTGGATGGATAAGTGGCATGAAGACTGCATGTCCCAGAATGCAACATCACATCCGTTCAATCATTCTCCTCTGACGATTTCCTTGCATCTCACAATCCGCGAAAAACCCATCTATCACTGCGTTAACTTCGTTGAAAAACTACACAGATCATCTCCAGTGTTTTTTCATTCTATAACTGTCTTCACATTTAATTTATTTTACCCACAAAGTATTATTTTGTGCGTACAAGTTTCAGTCATGTGATGCCTATTTTTAGCTACTAAGCTCTGCTGACTTTAATAGTGTAACTCCGTTCCACTAATAATGTACATAGTCGTGAACACATTTCGACTGGCAGTAGACTTGCTATAATCTGTGTTTTCTGTGCCTTTGGTCTTGGTCTCGATTACATAGTGTTTTAGTGATGTTCGTGGAACCCCACCACTCTTAGAAACTGTTCTCAAAGCCTCTCCAGCCAACACACGGTATACAGCTTCTTTCATCACCGCCTCAGGGGTTTTCTCCTCGTGCCTTTTCTTCTTGTAGTTCCTCACCGTAATGATATAACTTAAAAGTAGGAAAATCCTTGTTAAAATCACTTATTAATAGTGTAATTTCAGTTAGATGATATGCTGGGGCACTTTGGACCCTGGGTCCAGTGTACCCCGATGAGTGAGGTCCAATCTGCCCCCAGCATTCATATCAAGGTTTTTTGTTTTATTTGAAACAAGAGTTGATGCAGGAAATTTGGCAAATTTCCACATTCAGAGTCACACCTATTTATGTGGCAATGATCAAGCATTTAAAGAATACAGAAGTTGTTGAGATTTGCCCTCAAAGTATAAAACTAAATATTCCATCAAAAAGTAAGTTTTCAGTTACCATTTCCTTCACAATGACAGGAAGTCTGCAGAAATCACATGGCTGGATTGTGACCTCACTTCCTATAATCCAACTAGGGAAAGACAACTCACAACAATGCAGATTTGGTTTTAGAAGGGAGGGTCCAAACTGCCCCACATACCTCTACACAGTTTTCGAATGATCTTGTGATTTATTGAAGGATTAAAAACTCACAAACATCTATATCACCCATGTGAAAAAGTCAATGCCCCTTAAATTCAATACATGGTTGGTTGTTTTTTTTAATTCAATGTTTTGATCTATGAACGACCATGAACTTTTTACTTCCTGCCACAATGATTTAACGGGTTCAAGTCAGGACTTCTCAAAAGTTTTTCCCAGCCATTCAGAGGTGGTCTTGCTGAGTTTTTGTCCTTCAGTATATCATAAGATCATGTATAACACCATTTATTTTATTGACTCAGGCTGTCTTTCGTATTGTATTCAATTTGTTTAAAAAGATTATGTGAATAAACAAAAATAGAGGAGATCAGAAGGGGCAAATACATTTTCATGACCCTGTACATCTTTATATGACATAAGTTGGATTTCATATACATTTAAATTTAATGTCATGTCTCACACTTTATTTTATTTAGGTCTTAAGGGTCTTGTAAACCTTACAAGGCTTAACTTGGCATATAATGAAATAAACGACCTGACTGGTAAGTTGACAAGTTTTCTAGTATTATTTTTTTTATATATATATATATATATATATATATATATATATATATATTGCACTGTACATAATTTTATTACATTTTATTTTATGATGTTTCACACATTTGACATAGTAATGTTATCTGAAACTGTGTGAAACATCAGGTGTATTAAGCATACTTCTTTGTCTCTTTAGGTCTCTTATATCTGCATGGGACTGAATACAAACTGAAACACCTCCAGCTTCATAGAAATCGATTGGACAACATAAACCATGTGTTGCAATGCATGGTGGGACTGCGCAACCTGAGAGATATCACTTTCAGTATGGATGGGGCTGATAATCCTGTCTGCCGTCTACCAGGTTTTCAAAGAAACTTATTTTTAGTATCTTTCATCTATTCTTTTGTCTCTGCTGAGATAACACCATTTCACACTCCTGGTCTTTAGTGTCCTGTGATAGGAAGTGAATAACTCATTTTTCCCAACACTGTTTCCATTTGGCTAGTGTGTAGGATATTGATGCACGTTGGAGAGGTGAGTGATTAAACTGGCTTATCCTCCCAGAATCCGCTGCATCATTTGAGCAAATGAAACATGAACATCAGAACTTCACTGCCCTTTAACATAAATATTTATTAATTTATGAATTAATTAAATTAATTAATTATTTTTCTTTTTTTTCGTCGGTCAGAGATGACCTTGTATGTGGGAAAGGCAGTCCCTGTTGCAAAAGGCACACTTGTGGGCGGTGGCAGCACTGTTGGTGTCGCACCGCTGTTTTCTGCTAGCCCTCTTGTCTGCTGTAGTGTCCATCATCTGCTCACCTGATTATAGTTGTTGGAGGAGGGTACTCCACGATGTGCAGACAGCTGCCAGGGCCTCCCAGGATTCAATGGCAATGTCAAGGGCCTTCATATCTCTCTTGAGGACACTGTTTTGCAGCCGGGGATGGCTCGTAGCTCTCTTTCCCGTTTCCAACTCTCCATAGAGAAGGTCTTTGGGGATGTGTCCGTTCTCCATGCAGTGAACATGACCCAGCTAGCGCAGTCTGCACTGCATGAGCAGGGTGAATATGCTGGGTAGTCTGGCGCGAGACAGAACCTTAGTGTTGCCAACACTTACACAAAAGGACCTCTTGCAGGGGGAGCAGGAAAGTGGTCTTGCAGTGCTTGATCAAGTCTGGGGGACTCTGTCACTGTCTGGGACCTTGCCTGCAGCCCAGCTTTCAATGGCCTTGCTGTCCTCCGCTACTGTTGGATCAACATCCAGTTCAGACATCGTTGGCTGGCTCTCGATGGCATCAAGACCTGAGGGGGACACAGTGTTCTGCTTGGAATAAAGGTCACAGTAGTATTCCACCCATCTCTCCATCTGTTGACCCTTGTTAGTGATTAGCTGTCCAGTGGAGGACTTGAGGGGTGCTGTCTTGCTCTGAATTGGTCCATGCTTTCTTGATTCCATTGAACATCCTCCTGATGTTGCCCAAGATGGCAGCTTACTGGATGTCCTTAGTCCTGTCCAGTATTTGTTGGCACAACGTCTGGCAGTCTGATGAACTTTGCTCCTGGCAGCCTTGAGAATCTGAAGGTTCTTTGCACTAAGCAACCTCTTGTACTCAGCAAGGGCGGTGCTCCTGGCCTCAGTGACAGGAGTCATCTCAGTCAACTTGGCTTCAAACCACTCATTGGATTTCAAAGTCTTCTTCCCAAAGGTAGCCAAGACAGTGTGGTGCATGGGGTCATACAGGCTTCCCTACTTTACTGAGGCAGACTCTCGAGGCTGTAAGGTGCCAAGTTCATTCCCAATTTATTTGGTGACAGCCAGAACTTGCAACACAGCAAGGAGTGGTCGGTGTCATGATCTGTGCTGTGGTATGAGCATGTAAGAAGCATGTTCCTGAGGGAAGACTGCCTGATGAGGATCAGGTCCAGTTGGTGCCAGTGCTTCGAGCTCGGGTGTCTCCAGGAAACCATGTGCTGGTGATTAGTCTGGAAGTAGGAGTTGGTAATGCACAGATTGTGGTATGTGCAAAACTCGAGGAGTCTCTGACCATTGTTACTAATTTTGCCTACACCAAACTCTGGTGTTGAAGTCACCCAGGAGACTAACTTGTTCACTGTCGAGGATATTCTTGATGGTGGCTGACAGGTTCTCGTTGAACTTGTCTTTTGTCTCTGGTGTACTGGACAGTGTGGGAGCGTAGACACTGACCAGGGTGATGGGGCCTTCAGTGGTGTTAGGGCGGAGAGTAAGGAGGCGTGATGAGTCACCGCTGCCTGGTTCTACCATCTTCAGCAAGGTGTTTCCTACTGCAAAGCCTACTCCATGCTCTCTTGGTTCACTGGAGCTCTTCCCATGCCAGAAGAATGTGTAATCATTCTCTTACAGTGTTCCGGAATTCGTCAAGCACGTTTCCTGAAGAGTGGCTATGTTCACATTGAGTCTCTTCAGTTCTGCATTGATGATGGATGTTTTCCAGGCATCACTGATTTCTTGAAGGTTCTCTGAGAGGCTGGCCCACATTGTCCAGACCTTCCAACAGCCCAGTTTTAGAGCCGGCCTCTTTTGAAGTCTTTTTTTTGTTGCCTGGTGCAATAAACTCAGCCTGATTGTCGGATGTTTTTTAATCCCCATGCACCCAATGAGGAAGGCAGACTGTGGTGGGACAGCACCTTACTGGCTGGGGGCTGCCCAGTTTAAGGCAGACGGTAGGTGTCCAGTGGAATTCAAAGATTCCTCCCACCGTCAGA
Organism: Tandanus tandanus; assembly: GCA_039654325.1. Lineage (NCBI taxonomy): Eukaryota > Metazoa > Chordata > Actinopteri > Siluriformes > Plotosidae > Tandanus > Tandanus tandanus. Next base: position 1,951,870 of record JBCNYH010000010.1, read on the forward strand.
TGCAACCCTTGGTGCCATGCTCTATGCCAATTGAACAATGGCATATAACCGGTTTCTGCTGCTTTTTGTGTTGTGTCTGCGTCAAAGGCGACACTGGAGTGACCTCTTCAGGACAGGGGATGTGTAGGATGCAAGTTTGGGCAAAATAATATGGAGGACGGGCTGTTGCCAATACAGCATGTCCCACCTCTCCACGTCACTGATGGATTCAAAGGAACAGCAGGCTGTTACAGTATGGCACCAGCGGCGTTGTAGGAAAATCTTCACACCACCTTTTTCGTTGTTGCCCATTTGTAGTGCTAGAAGCATTGTTTCCTGAGGCAAGTTCAAGATCACTGCGTAGTGAAATGCGTAACTCAGTCATAGTTACAGTCATCCTGAAGTTTTTCAGTGTGTATTTTACTGTTGTTGAAAAATGTTTTTATTTTATCAGTGGACAGCATTTTGTACATGGATGAATGCATAAAAAGTTATTGCGCTTGAGTGTAGCTCTGTGTGACTCAAGACCACAAAGTTCTTTTACGCAAGTTCATTTTGAACGCACCTCTTAGTGTTTATTCAAGTGTTAAACATCTGATTTCTTACATAGGCTACAGGGATGTTGTGCTACAGTGTTTGCAACAAATCTGTAGTCTGGATGGAGAAGATAGGTTGGGAAAACCTGCTCCACCAGGGAATGAGAGCCCATTAGACATCCCAGGCCTGGAGAACTTTTTGGAGTTTCTGATTTCAACTGACAGTAGTGTCAACGTCGAGCCGGTGAATATTTTCGTTTTTACTAAATCTGCAAGTATTCTTTAATATTTAATGTTGGGTTGCCGTGATGCACTGGGATGATGTGGCACTGTGTCATTGAGATCATAGGATAGATGTGACATGAAGAATTGCTTACAAATTTAATATTTTAATGGTAACCTGCGTTGTTAAGAGAAAATTGGTTTTCTGTATTATTTCAACAAATTATTAAGAAAAGGGCATCCATCGAAAGAGTTCCCTTTAAAATATTCTATTAGTTTCTCTAAGCAAATTACTAAATAGAGTAAAATTCTGATAATAATGACGTTGCCTTTTTACCCTCTCAAGGTCCAGACAGACGCTCCTCTCCCCACTCCCCGGATTGACGAGGTTCTGACGCAGTTTCGGCATCGCAATACAGTATTAAATGCACCTGCTGAAACACTAGTACGGGATTGCTCATTTAGAGGAGATTCAGCAACAGGGAACCAGATAAATGAGCTCCGGATTAAAAAGTTGGAACAGCAGGTGTCCCAACTTTTCCAGAAGGTGCAACAATATCCTAAATAAGTGTTCAGTTCAGATTGTTGACTTTTTATTTTTATACTACCTAAACAGTTCTGCTTGTCCCAGGCACCGATGGCCGAGGGCCCTAATGCATTGCAGGCTGTGCTACGTAAAGCAAAAAGGGACACAGATCTCACGTCAGAGAGTGAATATGACAGTGCAAAAGAGAATCTGCAACACTCAAGAGTTCGGCGATCCAAAATCACAGCAGTGAAGAAGCTGGTAAAAGGCAAACCCTCAGACAAGTAAGTAGTATTTACACTGTCGCTGGAATTGTAGGTTTGATTTGAAACTTGAGGGTATTTCTTAAGTTTTGGTAAAAGAAAAACCATCACCTACTACTTAGCAAAGATTCTGAAATGCCTGTCGGTGGCAAGTGGTTAGCCGCACACAGGCATGTGTTGGTCGTATGCTTTCTATGGTCTATTTCATTAGAAAAGATATTTAGAAATTTATTGGGGTACAGAAATTAGTTTTTATTACACCTCAGCCCAGTGGACGTGAGGCATATTGTGGTCACACATGAGGTCTGTCCGTCCGTCTGTCCACAGTCGCTTTCCACACACTAGTTCAAAAACTGCATTACCAATCATCACCATTTTTGGTGTGTATTTTGGGACTATCGCCTAAAGCCTATCGATTTTCGTCGCAGACTGATATCCAATATGGTTGCCGCAGCTGCCATCTTGAATTTTAGCTCAAAATCAGCATTGCAATTTTTAGTGTGGATGTTGGGACTGTGTAACGACACAAGCCTTTTGATTTTGTCGCTGTCTGATATCCAAAATGGCCACAACAACTGCCATCTTGAATTTTCGTTCCGTGCATTAACTTGAAAACGCCCTGACCGATCATCACCATTTTTGGTGTCCGTCTTGGGCCTGGTATACTTTTTATAATGTGGTGTATGGGCTTAAGGGTATTGCCTGCTTTGCGGGGCTATTTTTAATTTTCGTGTCAGTGCACATTTTCAATTCACACTGAAATTCCCATGTACAAGATGCTGTTAGTTATTCTACATTTTCCATCAAGGAGCCTCGTTTATCAAGCTGGATACAAGCTGATTTATTTGCAAATTATCTTTATAAGCATTTCCATATGAAATTTTGTAATAAAAAAAATGGTCTGAATTCCCCTTGTGCTCCTGCATGTGTGTAAATTAACTCTTAAGTAGACAAACTAACATGAACCTCGACTTAATTGACTTCATATCAGAACTATATAGCCATGTTTATGTTGACCCTTGACAAACACATCCATGTGTGGCTCTTCTACAAATTGTTGCCTCAGTGTTGGAAACATACAGTTGTATAGCGTGTCGCTGTATACTGTGGCACACAGGTGTCAACATAGGGCCAGGAGTCCACATGTGGCATGCACAGAGATCCAAAGTGGCCCCTATTTCAATGTTTTACTCACAGTGCAGACTTCATGGTTGCCCTTTGTGGCTATTGACAACCTAGAAATTTGGTCATGTGATTAGTGATTTCCCTTCACTGGAACAACGGGGCCCAGACATGTTCCATTGTGATGAAGCTCATGAAAGTGTGATGCCTGATTATTGCTGAATGATGAGTTTATGAAGAACAGCAGTGGGGGGTTGAGCGTAGTGTGTCAATGTCATGACCAACTACTGCATGTCTCATTCACATGTAAGAAAAACCTAACATTATCATAATGAATGTAAAGGCCGAACATTGTTAGTACTCCCCGGAGGCATGCAGGTTGATGATCAGATGCTCTTCTTACTCTTTTTATTCTTAAAGGATTTGATGCATTGATTTCTGTCGGGATGTAAAGAGAATTTTAATGAATGTAACATGCCTACCCTAGCTTAAATTTTTTACAGGTCCAAAATGTTCATAGTTCTTTGTATAGCGATTGATGAGGTTTGTATAGCAATTTTCCTAATAACTTATTTTTAGGGTTTTCAGAATAAAAAGCATAAAAACCGCCGTCTCCATGTTCTGGTGTTATTTAAAATGATTCTTACAGTTTTAACTTCAGTTCAGTTAAACTTCAGTTCAGGTATAACTTTCCCTCTCCCAAAAGCACAGCTAGGCCCAGGTTAATGTGTAACAGTAACAAGTTATCTGCCATGTTAATGTGTGCCAGTAACTCAGTCTGTACTAACAGTGATTAAATATGAAGCTGTTGGAAATTCAGGTTTGTTTTCTTCTATATGTTTGTGCTATGTTTGATTGTAACACTCAGTGCAGTGTTTACATGATGCCTGTTTGTACTAATGCTACATGTTGATATGGAATATCTCCGGTGAGTTTGGGTTGGAGTGTGGATGTCAGTAAGGTGGATAAAAACATGCATTATTTCACATTTAGTTCATATTTCAGCCTCAGCGTTTATTGTAAATGTACAACAAAGTTTAAGGAAAGTTAAGTACATGGACAGGTTATAACCCCCACTGCTAAAAAAAACATCCACTGTGTACTTATCAGCTACTATCGGCTCAGAACAAGCAGGATTTTTCAGTTGTGTAAATGCATCCTGCTTTTCCATCTAAACATAGAATAATATAAATATTAAAGTGGAGCTCCAAAAATGTTTGCATTTATTACTGGTAAAAAAAAAAACAGCCATAATATAACTTACAGTCCTTTCAATGAAATTGGAAAAAACTTATTTCTTTTCAAGAAGAAAATCCACTGACTAAACATGAACATTTTCTCGAAGTGCAAAGGCGCGACTGCGGTGGCATGCGTGTTGGGTTGCCTGTGTGGGCATGCGAGCATGGACGCGACAACAAAATCGAGCTCATGGCTTTACGGCATTTGCATAAGTATGGAGCCCTGGGGTGCCGTATAAAATGTGAAATAATGCATGTTATTATGTACTTTACTGAGATCCACTCTCCAACCTAAACTGAGAGGTATTCCATACTCACATGTAACATTACTGTAGTCGGATATCATGTAAGTATTGTGTTGTGTTACAATTAAACACAGTACAAACATATAGAACTGCACCAGAGTGTAAAATAAATAAGAGGAAAAATAAGCTTAAATTTCCAACAGCTTCAGATTTAATCACTGTTCATGTAACTGTTTATTGATACACATTAACTGGGTCTAGCTGTGCTTTTGGGAGAGAGAATATGACTATAGATTATTCACTGTTTCCTCAGTGGCGTGGTAGCTGTTTAGGAAACATACTGGTGTATAAAGATTATTTTAATATGTAAGATCAGGTTCAAAACCCACCGTGCTTGTTTTAACTGTCTTACAGTTTATACATTAGAATTAGATTTATAGCCTTGAGGAATCTGTAGATGCAGACATTAGTGATACAAAGGTGAGAATAGATTGAAAAAAGGCTTTTGGAGGACATTTTTCGATGCGATACCGGACATTTAGGACCTTGCACAATCTTCTATAATTAAACTTTATCACATGAGTGTTGTATTAAATATTGGCACTGCTGTGATTTGGTAATCATTAAGGCACAGGACATTATAGCCTGCTAATATTTAGTACAACAGCACAAACACTAATCTAATATTTTTTTTAGACATTATTAAGAAGTTAACGTTCAGTAATTGACATTTAAGGACTAATATGGTGAAGCAGTATTGCTGGATAGAGCATTGTGTGTTGCCATGCCAATGCACAGACTGACTAGCAGCCCATTGTAAGTGACGTAAAAGTTTGTTTTGCAATAATTTTATTTTACGACGTGAACACAAACTAGCAGAGTATAAACAGTGAAATGGCCAGAGCTGTTATACTAAATCACCACTTGTCCAATGACGCTTATAGTCCAGATCTAACTGTTGTGTAAAACATTTTATATATTTTATACTTTATTGGCATGTAATGTTGGCGGCTTTTATTTTATTTTTATTTTTGTTAAAACATCCTTACTAGGCCATATTTGTTTCTGTGGTTGTTATTATGACTTATTTGTTTGAAATGATGTCTGACTTCACTACAGTGAATCAAGCACGCAAAAGCACAGGAGTTTAAAGCTTACACCTGGCTCTGGGCACAGGGCAGCAGTCCAAACTCTGGGGGTGACAGAAAAAGCAAAGAAAGGCCTCAGAGCATGCCAGGCCATTCCAGACAAAGACTCCAAACAAACGCCAGAGGAGACCTACAGGGTATGCAGACTAGTGTGGGCAATCCCCCTTATTCCTTACTGATTTGTTAATTGTTAAAAATATAAATGAACTTCTAAAATGAAAAGCTCTGTGTGTGTGTGTGTGTGTGTGTGTGTGTGTGTGTGTGTGTGTGTGTGTGTGTGTGTGTGTGTAGGTCATATTGGAGGAGCGGGATCAGGAGCGAGAAAGGCGCTGGAAGGCGGAGCAGGCTGTGATTAAGCTTACAGAGCAGGTGAAGGGGCTACAAACACGTGCCACAGAGGAGAAAGAACTGCAGAGCCTGGCCTTGCACACAACCGATAGGTGAGGAGTTTAAGCAGCTTTCCACTGTCCAAACAGGGAACGAGATACAGTATAGCCTGTGACTCCACATACAGACCCCTTGCAGTGACGTCATCAGTTTATGTGCGCAAATACGCATCCGCCATTTTGGGTGTCAAAAGTATGGGAGAAGACACCGTTCTGTTTACAAGGAAATAACAAGAGGCTACATGGATTTAACTTGTCTGAGACATTTGAATATCACTCAGATAACATGGTACACACATGTACAATGTACCTAATGTCTAATTTTACATAGATGGTGTAGTGTGCATGCGTTAACCGACGTCCAGCCTTTTTCAGTTGCTCCTGCCCTTCCCGTACTTTAACTCTTTTTTTTTCTTGTACTTATTATCTTACTGTTCATAAGTAGCTGCCCTCTCAATATGGGGGTTGAGAGAGTTTTTGTACTTTTTATTGCTGTGGAACTTTTACTCTCATGGAGAGTTGGGACCGCAGCGCAGCAACTACACACGCGCTTTGTTTACTCCAGGGATCAGCTGATCGCCCTGAAGCCGGCCGGATTAGCGGCCAGACCCATGGACTTACCGGCTGAAATCTGGAGAAAAACATATCATGGACGCAGAGGAGGAGTTACACAATTTCCTCTGGGATCAATAAAGTTTTCTGATTCTGATGTAATCTGTACAAATCAGTTATAGCTACTTTGATTTCAACAGTATAACAAAACATTAACTTACTTTTTTAACCGGAAAATGAAGATTTCTTTTTTGCTGGGCTGGCTCCAAACAAAAACATCATTCTCTTTACCACTGGTGCAGTACTTGTAGGCATCCAGGCTCTTGTAGGCCCTCATAGACTCCCCAGAGAACACAGAGGGATAACTGATGAGGTGTAAATAAATTTCTGGGAAGGCAGTGTCTGGAAGAGCAGTGCACATGTGTAGGCTTTTAATGCTTGCAGTAGGTAACAGGTATGGGTCACACATGCCTACATTCTTACATTTCTGCACATGTCAGACTGGGTAACTCTGGGTCATCTTCTGCTGAAACTTGTGACATAGTCCTTTAGCAAATGATCGGTTAATTATTAATAAAATTCTGCAATAGTGACGCTCCTAGCTTGACTCCCACATTGACTCCCAAAATGGCGGAATACACAAAACCACGTGACCTGTGAAGTCATGTACACAGCCTCTATTGGCTGTGTAAATGTAGGTTCATATGCCTGGGACCAGAAAATATAGACTAAAGGCCAATTTCTGGCCATGTTTCTGCATTGAGTCTAAACGAACACCAAAACAGCTTACTGAAGATACAGTAATAATTGTTCAATTAGAATAAGTATTCAAATGAGCAGTGTAATAAGAGTATAGAAAGTATGAAGCTATATAACACCTGTGGATCATTGTAACGGCCAGTTTTATCTTGCAACCAATTTATTCTTTCTATTTGAATCCTTTCTTGTATAAAGAAATTTTAAACTTCATGTAAATGTTATTTACTGTTAGTATCAGGGACCCTCCAAAACTTATACCTCTGCCTTCAGATTCTTAAGCATCACTATAAAGTTGGTTCTAACCGAACCTGTCTTTCGTGCAATGAGGAAAAAAAATAGGAAATTAAAAAAAAAGATGTGTTATTTACAACCAGTGCCTTTCTTACACTCAGGCTGAAGGAGATGTTGCTGAAGGAGCGCTCCTCGCGGACGACACTGCAGGCTCGAGTTGAGGAGCTGGAGGAACGATGTGCAAATGCATCGCATCAGCTGGAGCAGCGGTGTAGCCATGAGGAACAATACAAGGATGCACTACACAGTTTGCAAGAGAGTGTTTCCCAACAAGATGCCCTCAGGGCCAGGCAGCAGGTGGAGGAGGTAATATTGCAGCTGCAGTTATCTAGAGCAATTTCTTTCGGAATTGGGCTTGTAGATAATGCTTTTTCTACTATGTGGTGTTACAGTTAACCAAACCACCATGGAGTGACTGAACACATAATTGAAAGTTTTTACCGTATTTTCTCTTTATCACTGTGTCACAATGTCAATTTTGAAGGGAAATTAAAGGAAAGCCATTAAAACTCTTCCTGTTACACTGAAAATATGTATATTTTCATCATCCGGTGTTTTTTTACTTGTGTTGCAATCTGCTATAATATAATTCTGTTTGAAAAGGTAACCATTTGTAGTTCATTTCACTCTTGTGAGAGTGCGAAATTGCGAGAATAGGACGTAGATGCGTCAGTTCCAAGAAGGCAAGATGCCAGCACTAAGTATACAGTATACAGATATTAAACTAACAGATCAGATATAAACAAGTGCACCTCTGACTAAAATAAGGCTAGGCACCTCTGCACATAATACTACATTTCATTTACATACATCGGACAGGCGTTTGCTCATTTAAATAGGATCACAATAGTTAGGCTATTTTTATCCAGAGCCATAAGAGATCTAAATATCCTCTCCTAGACCGTTTTCTGTTTAATAATCACCATCACAGAAAAATCATCAGATGTTTAGAAGGAACTCAATTTCTCTACTCAGATGAAAAACAAGCAGGAACTGGAGAACAAATGTGCAGTTCTAAAGAGAGAAGTGGAAATACTCAGAGTATCTGTTCGGCAGCATAAAGATAAGCTACAGCACTTACAAGAGCTGTTGACCTCCGGAGAGGAAGCACACAGGTGTGTATTTTATCATCATCTTTCCAAATATGTTACTGTGCACTTTTTTCAGGGAGACAATGTGATTAAATGTTTTGCCGTACTTATTTTTGATCTATGTATTTTTCATTTACAAAGAGCTGTTTGGCTGTTGAACCAGCGTAGAGATTGAAAAAAAAATTATTGTCATGCATTACGATTCTTTTGTGCAGTGATTTATGTATTGCCACACTCCCCCTAAAATGTATTTTTTAAAATCATTTAAATACATTTTTTTTAATTCAAGGTGGTGAAACATTGCAAATCCTCTATAGTCCTACATGTGTGGTGCTCTAAACTACTCGCACATTAGCATGCAGAACAGCATCATGCTTAATTTAGTTGTATCGATGTTGTATCGGGTGGTCCCTGGTGATTCCCATTCATTAGTATGTATTTATTGTTTTTTTAGCACTATGTTTAGGCCAGCGTATGTAATTTCTGTATAGTCCTCATCGATATAATGATTAATGACTTGACTTGACCTTGTGGCTCAGGAAGGAGCTGGCTTCACGGCTCATACCAGGTAGTGCTGAGTTTCGTGAAGCTGTGGCGAAAGATGTGGAAGCTGTGGAGCACAGACTCATTCAGAGACACAGTGAGCTGGAGCAGAAACTGGCTGATGCTCAGCACCAATATGCAACACTGGAGGATGAGTTCCGCATGGCTCTTTCCATTGAAGCTAAACGCTTCTCTGAGGTAGGGTGTTGTACAAACCTCTTTAAGAGTTCAGGCCATTATTTATGTGATGTTATAGAATTATTGAACTTCTAATGATATTACTCATTGTAAAAAGCTAAATGATGTTTTAACACACTGTGATTAGCTGGTGGAGGTTTGGTCATAAATATATTTGTAACAGAACTCAGAAACAGAAGGTTTTGGACTCAGAAGTAGACTAAGGGACAGCTTACTAACTTAAACAGGCACGTTTCATATACCTTTTTATTCCCCGTTCTGAGGCTTTTTAATGCACCAAACCACACACTATAAACACACTGACATACACCCCTCTGTCTGCAAAAACACACGAAGAACACCCAAATAAAGCCAGCGATTATGCACAGCATGGTACCTGTTGGTGCTGCCCAGCTCCTTCTCTGCCTGCAGAGGGCACTTGATCACACCCTTGCTGTTAAATGAGTAACAGTTCTCTTGAACAGCTGTGTTGTGTTCTGTAATTCTAAATGAACATTTCTGTCCACTATCCCTCAGGTGCACTAAGATTTGTATCTTTATAAACATGTGGTCGGCAAAATGTGCGTAGGAAGTATAGTATTTTGCTGTTGGTTAATAATGAATTTATTATTTGATTCTACATGCTTCCTGTTTGTCATTTAGGATCGGGAGTTTTATTTGCAAAATATCCCAGAAAAGGAGCCAATTTATTATTATGGTTGTCTTTACATCCTTTATCTTAAGTGACAATTAAAATGGGATCTTGTAAAAAGAGTGAAGAAACAGTGGCTCTGTAGCATTTCTGGGCTTTAAACTATTACATCCTTGGTTGGAGTTTAACCATAAGCTGGTGCTAATTCATGTAGTCCATCTCAAATATATTGATAAAACAATGCTGTCTGTAGTCTCTAATGTCCCATTGTTGTGCATCAGTGATTGTGTGGATACATTTATATGATCTTTTGCCTGGGAGCAGGTGAAAGAGGCCTTTGAGCAGGTTTCTGCTGAGCTCGCTGGGATAAAGATAGCTTTGAATGCGTCTCAGCAGAAAGAGAAGCAGTCGGGTTCTCTGGTACAGGAGCTCACAGCTATGGTGAAGGAGCAGAAAACTCGCATAGCCGACCTCATCAAAGCCAAACGTGATGCTGTAACAGAATTAAAGGTAAAGAGCCTCTGTAAAGCCTGGATTTACACACAAGGCTCAGATTACTTGTTCTGAATGTAAATATGTAAAACTCTGTAATAAAGGCAGATGGGGGTTTGACCTGCTCTGCACTTTTAAAACACACACTTTTCATTACCTGCACCTCACAATAGAATTTATTTTAAGGACAAAATGGAGGAGAAGATATCGGTACTCTTGAAGAAAAGTTGTTTAGAAAACTTTCAAGATATTGCAAAGGACAAGAGGATTTCTAAAGACTTGGGCCTCCATTATCAGGCTAATAGTTCAGACATATGGAAGTCTGTCAGCCCTGACTACAGTCACTTTGAACTGCTGTAGCACGATCCAGAGTTGTCTTATCAAGAAAGTTAGAGACATCACAAGCTAATCAAGCCAAGAAGATGCACCTGAGTTCAATTTTGAGTGCCTTAAGGATGGGTGTAAATACTTTTGAGATATTTTAGTTTTACATTTTTAAAATTTTAACTATATACCTGTATATATAGTGGGGGAAAAAAGTATTTAGTCAGCCACCAATTGTGCAAGTTCTCCCACTTAAAAGATGAGAGAGGTCTCCAATTTTCATCA
>JBCNYH010000010.1:2030879-2042972 GCA_039654325.1 Tandanus tandanus
CACACACACACACACACACACACACACACACACACACACACACACACACACACGTAAACAGTGAGCACACACACTCGAAGCAGTGGGCTGCCACACATTGCAGTGCCTGGAAAGCAGTTGGTGGATAGGTGCCTTGCTCAAGGACACTTCAGCCATGAAGGTGGAGGAAGGGAAGGTGCTGCTCGCTCCCCCCACCCACACACTTTTTTCGTGCTGGTCTCAAACCCACTTCTCTAATCATGAGTCTATAGCTGCCCCAGATTCATATGATACCATGCTAATTCTAAGCCAACAATATATTACATATATTGCCATTAAGTATGTGCATATAAGAAAGCAAAAATGAAAATTCAGTGGTGTTTCTTTATTGCAGAAATTGAAAAGATACATGGAAATTTCTTTTTAAACATTGGAAAATGTAAATGTTGTAAATCAGCTGTGCCCTAATGAAGAAGTCTAATCTGGTAGTCTACCAAAAGAGGGTATTTATTTCCACAGCAGTAGTTCAATATCTCATGTAATTATTTTGCTGTATACAGCACAGGAAAATAATAAGCAAACTAAAGCCTGACTCACGTGTAAGCGATATAGCCGTGAAATAGTGTGACGTCATTTTCGGTTGGTTTCGCCCTAATTTTCGGTTTTGGCTGAAAATGCCACCATTATGTTCGAAATTAGTGGTCTCTTCGAAGACCTTCAAATAAGGCAGTGGTGGCCTAGTGGTTAAGGCGATGGGTTACTGATCCAAAGGTCAGCGGTTCAATCCCCACTTTTACCACTGTTGGGCCCTTGAGCAAGGCCCTTAACCCTCAATTGCTCACTTGTATAATAATGATAATTGTAAGTCGCTCTGGATAAGAGCGTCTGCCAAATGCTGTAAATGTAAATGAATATCTTCAATTATCATATTGGCATGTGAAAAAAAATTAACTAATTTTGCACCAAATTTTTGCAAAGAGTCCAAAATATTTTACCAAGACCGCAAATACGGATCATTTACCTCGAATTCGACAGACTATTTCTGAAAATATGCGAACTTTTTTTCCAGGTATATTCTTATGTCTAAGGAGAGGGTACAGAAATCCCGCGTTGTTTGAAAATTTGCTGATTCTATTGTTAATATTCTCCATGATGTTATCTACACCCAGTTCACTTTCTAAAATGACAAAGTTGTCTGTATACTTGAGTTCTGTATTCAATTTTAGGTTTTCTGTGACTGGGTTCCTCAAAATCATCATATACTCAGTCTTGCCAACACTCAGCTTTAGTCCATACTTGGTGATGGATTCCAACCAGTGTCTCATGACTTCTTCCAACTGGTTTCTTGACTGTGCGGATTGTGCTGTATCATCTGCATACTCTCTTGTTTATGGTATGTACCCTGGATGGTTCTCAGCGGTTCAGGTAGAATTCTGGTGGCTCCTATGACTGACCACATCTTCTGTCTCGGTACTCTGTCAAACGCTTTTTCTAGATCTAGGAAGAAAATGTGTTGGTTGATTGCAAATTCCCATAATTTTTCAAGAAATAGTCTAAATGCTGATATTTGGTCCACTGTTCCCTTTCCTGTTCGAAACCCACGCACCCAGTTCTTGCATTCTTGAGGGTCTCCTTTATTCTTAACCCTTAAGGGTCAAGTTCATAATTGGCCGTTTTTGACTACTTTTGATTTTACCTTTATATTTCACCTCAAAAAACTGTTTAGCTTGCCTTGTTTGGTGTCACCTGTGTGACCTTACAGTTACATTTTTTATTTTGACATAGTGTATTAACACCTTGGACCTAAAATAATGCAAAAAACACAAAATCCAAGTAGAAAAAAAGTTGTTTTTTTACTGTGAAAAACACAAACATGTTTAACTTACCATTTTTATAACTAAGAATGCAAATATAAATTGTAAATTTAAAAAAATGATGTACAAATTTAGCACTGACATTTCCAGGGTGTGTTACTCCTCCTGTTTTCCACTTGATGGCAGCGTTTACCTGCAGACTGCCATGGGGTTTTGTGCTGACATTACACCTTGTAAAGTGCCATCGCAGGAAGTTAAATTAAAAGTGTAAAATTCTTAATCATAACTCTTTTACTTGGTCTATCAACACCATTTAAAAACTGGTATATAGTTTGAAATCTGCACTTTTGGCACAAGTTGAAGCTGAGACTCAGCAAGACCTCATTTTCCTGCTACGTCATCTTAAATTGGCCACGTTGGATGCACCATTCTGGAGGCACACGTCCTATGGAGTATACTACGTTGAATAATCTATGTAGAAACTGGTGCATGTGATGTCCTTCTGCTTAAATAACTTCAACTGGGATATCATCTGGTCCAGGGATTTGTTGTCCTTGGTCTCCTTGAGCGTAGCCTTCATTTTATTAAGGGTAATTGGATGGTTTATTTAATTTACTGGGATTTTTTGATCTTCATTCTCACTTTCTCCATCTAAAGAACTTGTCACATTTAACAACTGACAGAAGTACTTATTCCATGGCTGATTAACTGCCCTGCCCTCAAACAGGATGTTACCATTTCTGTATAAGTTTATTTTGTCCAGTATGATCTTCAGCAAGGTCTTGTCCTATTCTCTCCCACATTTTGCGCTGCTCATGTCTGCACATCGTATTTGTTTCATTTCTTTTCCTTACATATTCTTCTCTTGATGCTGGTATTCTCATTTTTGTCCACATCCAGAAGGCTCTCTGTTTTTATCTCATAGCCTCTTGCGGTTCAGAGACCCACCATGCTGTCTTTTTTTTTTTCTTTTGCCTTTTCCCATTGTCTTTGTGCCAATGACATCTTTCTCTGCTTGGGTGATCTTCTCTTTGAAATCCTCCCATATTTCTGAAATGCCTTCTGTGTGGATGTTTTCCAGTTCTTGTCTATCCTCACTTCTAATTCTTCTTCTTTCTCCTCAGACACTTTCTTTGTGCAGATTTGTGTTCTTTTAGACAGTTGAATTTGGGGTGCTTCACGGAGTTTCCCTTTGAGTAATCTATGATCTGAATCAAAGGAGAATGATGGTACAGCTCTGACGTCTTTGATATTAGCTTTGTTCTTACTTAGACTAAAGTCTATTTGAGTGTTCAGATCGTATGTCTGCAGATTATGATTGTGTCTGTACATGTATATATATATGTATACAGGTATACGTGTGGCAGTCATGATGTTCGAAGTATGTATTCATCACTGCCATGTTGTTTTTTATAGCAAAGTCAGCTAAGATACTTCCTTTCATATGTCTTGCTCCAACTCCAAAGTTTCCTATTACTCCTGGTACTGGTTCACTTCCGACATGCTCATTTAGGTCTCCCATGATAATGATGTCACTGTTTACAGGTAATAAAACTCTTCATAAAACTTCTGTTTCTCTTCAGTTGGTCGTCCTTGTTGGGACACATATGCTTGGATGAAAGATGTCTTTTGGCCCTTGACATTTAATGTGATATCTAGGAGTCTGCAGCTATTATATATGATGTCTTCAATGTGACTGGCAAAGTTCTCTTCCAGTATGATGGCAACACCCGCTCTGCTGTCATTGGGGTTTCCAGAATAAATCAGTTCAAAATTGTCATGCAGTATTTCTTTGCCTTGACCTTTCTGTCTTGTTTCGCCAAACCCCGAATTTTTCTTTTAGTCATAAAATGTACAAGTTCTTCACATTTGTTGGTTAGTGTCTAAATATTGATTGTTCAAATAATGACGTACGTTGCTTTAGGTTGTTTCCGTGAAGTCCGTCTGTTCAAATTTCTGCGTTGCTCTCGAGCAATATTAATCTTCTCTGTTAGCCTGCTGGACCTGTCATGTGTGCAAGCAGTGATGTTTTTATGGGGTGAGGTAGTAAATTTCACGTCAAACCCCCAACCAGGGGCTGCCCTTTGTCTGGCCCCTACCCTTCGACCTACCCACCATGGTTGAACCTGTCAGGGACTTAAGTCCCCGCTGCTGTAGGTTTAGGGGTCACAGGGACATGCAAGCTTCTTCACTGCGACAAGGTGGTAGTCCAGGAAAGAGAGGTGGTATCCCAGGAAAGCGCACAGGACATGGTAGGTAGTAAAATTAATTGACACAGAATTTTAAAATGTGAACTTGTTTACTATTTAAGAGGAGTTTAATTAAAAACATCTTATTGGTTCATGGTTGCTCATGGATTCAGATTCATTATTAATATTATGATTTGTAATAACATACACAATGTCCTCCGGGATCAATAAAGTATTCTGATTCTGAGTTTTTGACCGAGTATTGACAGTGATCAATATTTACTGATGATATATATTGTCAGTGTGGGATTAATTCTAACTTTTTCTAGGACCAGGCTTATAATGAATTCTTGCCAGTGTTATAATGGATTCAATACCAATATAATATACAATCAGATAAAATTGTGCAGATGGATTATTGGTTTAAAATTTCTAGTTTATTCCTAGAACAAAGGAAACAGATTTCCTGAAAACTGTTCTTTCGTTGTATAGTTACCATGTAATTCACATTTCAAAGCTTGCCTGTCCTCTGATTTATGATATCGCCCTGTGATATAGGGGCTATCTAAAAGTGCCGGCACTGTTATCGTGGAATAGAGCGCTGCACGGTGAAGCATTTTCAGCAGTCGTAAGCAGTAAGTCTCGTGAGTCACCATGCCGCATGACGTTAATTGACTGCTGCATTTGAATGTCAGACTGGGGACCTGTGTTAGTTTTTTTAGTGACACTGGCATATAGGCATTTGCAGTTTGCACAATATATAAGCATTTGCGAACAGAGACCCTTGAAATGCTTCAGTTTTTCCAAGCCAGAAATTAATATTTATTTTCTGGTCCATATTGAATTCGTAAATGTTCACATATTGTCATAAAAATGTATGTAACAGAGGTCCCAATATTGACAGCATGATGTCATGTGATATAGTAAATCATGAGAGTTACTGTTTGCTCCTGCTGAATACACATGGCCATTCCATGCCCCATTTATTTGCTATCAAAACAAAGCTACATTTTTGATTTTCTGAAAATTGATGATCTCAACTAGTATGTGTTCATTAGTCAATTTAATTGTGCATCAACTTGGTAACCACAATAACCTAACTATTATACTAAACAGTCAATGTAGGAAACAGCTCTGTCTATAAAAAAGTGATTGTCTAGTTAATGTATAAGCAAATACAGCATATACTTATTGTATATAAAAGATCTGTGTACTTTGGTAAATGCCATGTTCAAACATGAGACCAAGATAAACAGTTTCAAAATCGTTTTCCATCTTTAATGTTACCTGTACAGTTCAGTTGAAAAACAAATTTTAATGGAAAATGTAAATTAATAAATAATAATAATTATAATAATAATAATAATAAAAATAATAAAATCTTGTGGTTGCAACTGTTAATTGTGGGTCTGGCTGTATTCAGAATTAACCAATCACATTCAGATGTTAAATAGTAGTCAGGACACATCTGCCATCGATTAAAGTGACTCTGATCAACCCCAAATCAAGTACAGCTGTTCTAGTAGGATTTTCCTTAGTCACTTACTTAATCTTGATTAATCCTATTAGGATCGTGGGGAGGCTGGAGCCTATCTGAGCCGACACTGGGCGACGGGATACACCCTGAACAGCTCGCCAGACCATCACATGGCCAACACACACAACCATTCACATTCACATCTACAGGTATTTTGGAACAGCCAATTCGCCTAATGTGCATGTATTTGGACTGTGGGAGGAAACCAAAGTACCCAGAGGAAACCCACACATGCACAGGGAAAACATGCAAACTCACACAGACATGGCAGAACGGGGACCTGAACCCAGGACCTTCCTGCTGTGAGGCAGACATGCTAACCAGTATGCCACCGTGCTGCCTAGGATTTTCCTGACATTAGTTGCATTTTACAGCAGAAACTATGGTCTGCAACGAGCTAACAAAAAAATCAAATGGATCATATTAATGAAAGGTATCAGGAGAAGGATCTAAAGAATTTCCAAGGCACTTCATTCCCACGAAAGCAACATGCATGCACTGAGCTGTCCATATGATGTAAAAGAAAATGTGATTTATTAGACCAGTCCACTTCTCCAAAAAAAAAAAGAAAAAGAAAAAAGACTACTCATAGTAGTGAGCCAGCATACCAAGTTTGAAAGCATCAGCTTTAGCGTGCGGCAAGTAAATGTCTGAAAACTAAAGTGTGACGGACAGAAAGACAGACGGACATACTGACAGATGGGCGGAACCCATTCCTATAGCTCCCGATGGGCGAGAGCTAAAAATCTATGTTATTACCATATAATCATTACTTATTACCCTTGATTCTTAAAAAGTAAAGAAAATACTTTCTTACCCTTAAATACTTTAATTAGATACTTGGTTGCCTTTCATGGAATTAGAGTCAAATGAACAAACTAGTACTAGCAGAATAGCATTCTAAGTAGTTATCAACACTTCCGGCTTGCTCACACCAGGTATGATGCATTCTTCTCCGGAGACCGGCATTAGGGCATACCAAAGACTGTAGGTTTCTTCCTTGCAGCAAGCCAAAAAAGTTGTTTGGTAGGGGAAAATAACTGTTATTATAAAAAATAAAATAAAAATGGAATCAGTCAAGAATGAACGGTAAAAAAGGCCAGCTAGCATTGCCTTTTAATTATAATGTCACAACCTTTTGATTTTAAGGTAGTGCAAATTCAGGTCACACGATATGAGTTAATATTCTAGGAGTAGATTAGCTGATGAGAGCATACAGAGCGCCAAAGAGTGAAGTGGATCCAAAATGCATATCAAACTTACTTTTAATGTAACCCAAGCAGTAATATCCAAAACACAATCCAAACTTGTAGTCGGTGGGTAGACATATATCAGTCAATTGGGCAAACAGTTCATCAAAGGCAGGACAGCCAGAATCATTGAGAAGCAGGCAGAGATTATACACAACATTGACGTGTCAAAGTCAAGGCTACAGTCAAGGTCAATATACAGAAAAAAACTTGTTATATGATAGAACACTGGTAAATAAAACGGTTTGATACACACTGGTAAAAAGAACACTGGAGAAATACTTTTCAAGGAATGTGTGTAAAGCCAAGTGTTTATATGCTGTGATGTTGATTGCCAGTAAGTGGTGCCATGTGAGTTCCAGGTCATGTGACTAGAAATCTGGTGACTGACATTGGCAAATGGAATGGTTGGAGATGTAGTGTGCAACCCAAACCCTAAGTCCTCAAGCAGGGCATTCAGCAGGTACTTGGCTGGGCGTATATCTGTGGATTTCTTGATCCAGCTCCCATTCTATGGCATTGACGAATCAAGTACTCGGCATAATGTGTTCTGGGCGGAGGGGCTTGTCAGTATCAGGGGATTGTCATGATTGGGCATCTGCAATGGTGTTGCAAGAACCTGGCTAATGTGTCACAGTAAAGGAGTAGAAGGTAAAGAACATGGCCCATTTTGCCTGTCTTGTTTACAATCCATTGGCAGTTCATAGATATTCTAGGTTCTTGTGGTCAGTTAGAACGGTATATAGATGTTTGGTCTTCTTCAGCCAATTATGCCTTCTTCCAAAGCAAGCTTGATGGCCATGAGCTCCCAATCTTCCATATCGTAGTTTCATTCTGCTAAGGACATCGGAGAAATATGCTAGCTTGGGTTTATCACCATGGTACTGTGATAGGATGGCCTACATCTGTGTCAGAAGCATCTACCTCCAAAATGGAAAACTTGTCAGGGTCAGGATGTTGTATTATTGGTACACTAGTGAACACCTTTTGGAGCTTTTTAAAGACGGTGGGGGCAGGTTTGGTCCATTGTAAATTTTTAGCTCCCTTCTTAAGAGGGTTTGTGAGTGGACTGGTGATTAGGCTGGAGTTTCAAATTAACCTTCTATAAAAGTTAGCAAAAAAATACTGCAGATCTTTCAAAGTAATGGGTTTGGATCGTATCGTGACGGCTCTCACCTTTTGCTCATCCGTGGTGACCCCTCAGGTCCTATCATGTATTGCAAGAATGTGACCTTGGTGATGTGGAACTCACGCTGGTTATGAAGTAGACATTGGAGAACCTTTGATGCAACTTATGATGCTTTTGCCAATAAGTCTCTGAGAATGTTCTTGTTAAAACACTAGAACACAAAGGGGGTACTAATGAGGCATTATTGTGCATTCGTTGTGCCCCCTAATGCTACAGAAAGCTGTTTCACTCATCTCCTGGGTGTATCCTAATGACATTGTAAGCACTGCACAGGTCAAGCTTGGTGAAGTGTTTAGCTTGTCTCAGCTGTTCTAAAGTGAATAATATAAGATTATGAATAGTTTGTTGAGCTTCCTTTAGTCAGTGCAGGTTTTAAGACCTCCTCCCTTTTAGTGATAAAAAAGAATTCAACCGATACTGATGTAGTAGATGGACAAATGTAACCTTGACTTTATGCTTTGTCGAAATATTTCCCATTATTTGCTGTTCAGTGTGAGTTAGATGCTTCCTTTCTGTATCACGGCGCAAGGGAGGAGGTTAATAGTGCAGTTATACAGGTGATGTGGTCGTAGGTTACTGGCTTACTGAACACTTTATGCAGATCCTGGTAGGCTTTGGGTATTCACGTGTTGAAACTGACCTCAGGGCTTTTTATTGAGGTAGTGGTGATGGTGTAGACGTGGAACTGAATGCAGTGGAGTAGGCAGTTTGATGACGAGTTTCTCATTTCATCCAGGAGATTATGTGGTTTTGTATGAATTTTTAATGTAGCAGTATACCCAGGATTAATGTGTGTTGAGGAAATGTGGTGAAAAAGCATGTTTGAGGGGTCATCTGGGTCTGACGTCAATGGCCTTTATGAGCATTGAGTTGGAGAGTGAAATTAGTGGGATCTAAAGTTCCCCGGTAGTCTGCTGGTGTATGACTTTGGCTGAGGCTCTGGAGTCAATCAGTGCTAAGAAAGGAAGAGATTTCCCTAAGATCTTTATTTTTTACGGTGATAGAAAGTGATGATGAGAGGAATGGGACTCACCGAGGTAATGTGGCAGATGAAGTTTCTCCACTCTGTCTAGGCTCAGGGCACACAGGACACTGGCGGATGGAATGATCTGAAATGCCATGCATGATTAAAAACAGAGGTTCTCTTTGTGGCGTCTCTCTGCCTCTGCAGGTGTAAGTCTAGTTTGTCGACTTACTAGCTTCGATTTGAGGCATAAAAAGGGATGTCACTGTCGCATCGTTCCATCCACAATAGACCGGAATTAAAGTGCCTACTCAGCAGTATAATGTGAACCTTGAGAAAGAAGTTTTCAGTGAAACTAAAATCTTGTTTTATTTTGCTTTTCTTATGTTTTCATGAAGGGCAGCATTGTGGTGCAGTTATCAGGTGGTGGTTAGCACTTTCACCTCACAGCAAGAATTTCCTGGGTTATAGCCCTTTGTTAAAGATGGGAGAATGTTAAAATCAACAAAATAAAATTTAAAAAAGCCATAAAATCCCATGTTAATTGTGTGAGTTTGCGTGTTCTACCGATGCTTGCGTGGGTATTGCTGGATGTTTTGGTGGATATCCCAGAATATTTGACAATATCACTAACCTTTGGAGAATAATTGTTTTATATGCTTTAGATATATAGATATGTTCCTTTATACCAGTGTTTGATATGTGTGTGTTTGCAGACTACTGAAGGCACAGTCTTTGGAGTGGTTCTATAGTAATGTAAGGAGACGGTTTAAGAGATTTGGCAGTGCAAAAGTCCTGAAGATGCTCTACAGAAGGCACGTTGGAGACCAGGGGAGCCAGGCAGAATTTACAGGTGTTGAATTTAATTAATTCCTGTTTATGATATTGCATTCTCTCCTTTTTCTTTTTTTTTTAGACACTCATATAGTAACTCTTGGAATTAATTAGATGGATTATTAAGTGATTCTGGGGCTACTTTACTGATGGTGTTTAAGTACATTTTGGGTGAGTTGCTAGATATTAGGGCTATTGGGGAAAACTTAGAGCTGGACAAGTGAATAAAACTTATACACTTGGAGCACACTGGCCTCCATCATATCATTGTGAAATAGAAAAAGAGATGAAGCTCCCTTGCTAGGGCTGGCTTTCTTGCCAGATTCAGTAACTGGCCTAAAAGGGCCTTGGCAAGGGAAGTGCGTTCGGTCCCAGTGCTGACCTCAACAGAGCTTCAGCAGTCCTCTGCAAAGATGGAACAACCTGCAGGATGGGAGTAATTTTTTTTGTTAAATATTCAAATAATGAAACTTGACTGATACTACCGATTCTTGTACTTAATGACTTCATGAGGTTTTGGGGTGTTCAATTAAAAGGTATATTGAGATATATTTACTGAGATCACTTGACAATTTAAAGGAAAAGAAAGTATAAGATTTAGAACACAATAGAGCAAAGATTACTTCCAGCTTGCCAAAGCAAAAAACTGCACGTTTCTTTTTAAAAGTGGTGGTGTGATGAGGAGGTGAAATTGCTAGTCTGTTGCTTGTTTAGTGGGTAAAAAAAGAAAAATATTCACTTTGGGAATATGATTTGATGGAGCTCAGTGTGCTCCTCTGAATATTCAGAGCTTTAGAGGGGGTTTTATACATTTGGATCGCTCTAAGTTTTCCCCAATAGCCCTAATATGTCGCAACCCACCCAAACTCATATCCCATGATCACTTTTGTACTTTATTACACAACCTGATCTACTTATGGAAAACTAATACTGACTGCATTTGTTCCACATGATCTTACCAGCCAGATTGGTAAAAAAAAAAAAATATATTCTAAATGAAAACATTGCCATGTCCATCTTTGGCAAAATATATACAGGTAGAGTACAACATGTTATTACCAAGCTGGCTCGTGGGGCCCTTGAGCAAGGCCCTCAACCCTCAAATGCTCAGATGTATAAAAATGATACATTTAAGTCACTCTGGATAAGGGTGTCTGCCAAATGCCATAAATTCATTCATTTTCTGAACCGCTTAATCCTAATTAGGATTAAGGGGAGGCTGGTGCCCATCTCAGCTGACTCTGGGCGAGGGCAGAGTACACCCTGGCCATTGTAGGGCAGAAACACACTGACGGCTATGCAGCCTACTCTTGACGAAAATCAGCAATGGTTCTTGCAACGGGCCACCACTGCCTCAATGCCATAAATGTAAATGTAAATATAAACCCAAGATTTCCTTTCCAGAATTACTGACTACAACGGAATTATTTCATCTTATTTGTTGCAGGCGCGACAATTAATTCTTTATAATATTGCCCAGATTAGGTGTATTGGTGCAGAGGCACCTACTTACAAGCATGAAGGTCATGACTCTAGGGCTTATGAAAGGCTGAAGAGACCATTGCACACCTGGTTGAGGTGACCAAGACATACCACATTGTTTGAATTTTTAATGTCTCTAAAAGCACCAACCATTGATTTACACACATACTCGACTGTATTAATCATACTTAACACTGTGTATAATCCAGGTTTGTACTGAGCCACCTTGCATCCTGGTTTAGGTGTCTCAGAGGCAGGAGCAAGGTTTAATTAGTTCCCTTACAGCGGAACCAATATCTGCAGGTTGTCTTGTTTATTTTATTGCTAGTAGTAAAATGGCTAAGATATTTTTTTTTTATCAAATTACAATGTCCGTTGTTAAAAGTGCTATACAAATAAAACTGAATTAAATTGAATTTCAAGTGGATACCACACATGACACAATATTGTAAATAAAATGCATTTGCATTCACCATCCAGCTAATGCAAATCTGAACATGGAGCTTGTTTGCTGAAAACTTTTTTAAAGCTGTTCCTGTACTCTTTGCTCTGTGTCATAGTGAGTTAATTTATCACTGACACTATGCAAAAGAGTGTATTCGGTATTGTGGGTTGCATGTCACTGCACACTGTCACAGAAAGATTATACGCTGTCAGTGGGTCATGCAAATTGCTGAAAGGAGGTGATTCTCACTGCCCTCAGCAGCATTTTCATATTTGAGTATGTGGGTGTATTTCCATAGGAATATGTAGGTAAATAAGAAAATGCTATTGTAGAAATTTATGGAGCAGGATTTTTTTTTTTACATAAAAATATTTTGCTATATGTAGTTTCCCAGTGGGGGGGTATATAGA
>JBCNYH010000010.1:2043072-2053626 GCA_039654325.1 Tandanus tandanus
ATATATACCAATCACTGTGCTCATCTGTCTAATAGAAACACTGTAGTTGATAATAGCAGTGTAATCATTTTGTGTGTGGCAGGTGGAATTACACAGGGCATGCCTTTGAAATCAATAGGTAGCAGCATCAGAGGCTGTTTGAACTTCAGTAGCTTTACAATTGTTTTGAAGACCTTTGGGGCCATATATGGTGCTGTCAATATTTTCTCATTCCAAAGCTGACACATAAGATTTGAGTAGCCCATAGTCTGTGTTCCTGACTATTACCATGAATCAGGTACTTGAGAAAGCTGACACCCCCAGATCACCAATTGTTAGTTAAAACATGGTCAAATTTCAGTTGCAAAAGGCAAGAGAGCAAAGTATATTTATACTGATGACGAAATTGGGGTAAGTAGTCATATCAGAATAGCACAAGTGAACTTTTGATCATGTCTGAGTCTAGGCAAAAATAATGTTAAAATTAAATTATGTCCTGTTCCATTGTTGCAATTCAAAGGCATGGCAAAACTGATTGACAAGTTTGTCAATATGTATCACTGTGCTCATCTGTCTAATAGAAACACTGTAGTTGATAATAGCAGTGTAATCATTTTGTGTGTGGCAGGTAAAGTCTGGTTTCAGTATTGAGTATTGTGTAAATGGTATGTAAACAGCTGACCTTTTGTCACTGTTGCTTTCTTACTTTTCTCTTAGTGGTCAAAATCAGTGATCAAAATAAGTATTCAGGCATTACTGATCATTCAGAATAAATGCATGGCTAAAAAAATCTTTATTAAGTCAAACACTTCAAAAATAGTTGAAGTCTAACATTAAACAATAAAATGTAAATCCTTCCAGAAAATGGACCCCAAAGATTATTATGCAACACACACTTATTAATACAGTGTGTTTTATTCATCCTGCACATGGCTCACATTTATTGTGTTAGACAATGACAAGAGTGTATTTTTCTACATTCTTTATAAATATGCAGTAGGACTTTATTCAAAGTATAGTTTATTTTCAAGCCTAATTAAATAGTGTTCTTGTGACTGCAGTGGTGCTGCAGACTGCTCAAGGCTGGTATTAAGCAACTGACCAAAAGACAAATCTCTCTCTTCTTTGGAGAGAACATTTTTATGTGGTTGCCCTGCCTGTGGTCATCTAGTATAGAATCCTGTTTGACAGCTGGGATAATTGAAGATGCCATGGTGCTATTATCAGGTAGGCAGTAATGCTACTTCTGGTCATATCTTTCCTATATGATATTATGCGTTCTCCAAAGTAAAGGGAGTTGGGAATATTGCTGATTTTAGATGAGATGAATTTTTTTTTTTTGACTTCATGTTCATTTTGAATACCTTTCAGATACACCCTTCAGCAATATCCTTAGGAATAGTAGGTATAACCATTAAATTGTCAAACAAAAGTCAAACTGATTAGGAATAATATATTTGTTTATGGAAAACCTGTAAAACCTATACCCAAAAGTGTACTGTATGTGAAATTAAAGGAATTCCTTATAAAATGTGTTGTTAAATATGTGCTTCATCATTCCAATAGTTTAATGGTCTTGTTTTTAACAGAAGAAAGTACATATGCTGAAAGCACTGATGATAGTGTTTATGAAAGTGACTCTACATTCTACAAACATACTGAAGGTATCAGCATGCAGTTTTAAAACTATAGCATTATCCTATTTATAAAATATTATAACACAATAGAATTCGAGTTCTGTGTACTGTTTCCTTACAGAGCAGAGCATGGCAGAGAGCATCAGTGTCGCACTACGTGTGGCAAAAGAGGCCATAGATGAGGCTATTACCAAGGCAGAGAAACAAACAGGCAATCAGGTATGTCCTTGGTGCCATTACTGTTCCATATATAATTTTCTAATACAGTTTTTGTTTAATCGCCAACCTGTTACAATGCCTGAACTCAGTTCAGAACTTTTTCCATCTTTTATGTTACCTATAATCTGTGCAATTCTGGGAGGAAACTGGAGTACCCAGAGGAAACCAATGCAAGTGCAGGGAGAACATACAAACTCTACACAGAAATGCCTGAGCCTGGGACTCGAACCCGGGACCTTCTTGCTGTGAAGCGAATATGCTAACTACTACACCACCGTGCCGCTCCAAACTAAAATCTTTTATTGGGAAAATACTGTGGTTGCATAAGTGTGCACACTTTCTTATAGTTTGGGATCTTGTTGTGTTGGGAATTAAGCAATGACATTCAAACTGATGTTAAACAGTAGTTAGTATACACCTACCATCAATTAAAGTGTCTCTGATTAACCCCAAGTAATGGTCCAGAAGGCAGCCAGGAGGCCCACAGAAACATTAAAGGAGCTGCTGGAATTTCTGGCAAGTACAACACCCAAGCCTGGATAAAGTTTTCGAAAACCTACATAATGTCAAAAAAGCATGTGGGAAAGTGTGTTGTTTTGTTTTGAAAATGCTTAACGTTTTGGCCATAATTCCAAAAGTTAAGGTTGGCACTAATACAACACTTCACATCACCCACGGTGAGGCATGGTGGCAGCAGCATCATCTTTTGGGACTACTTTTCTTTAGCTGGAGCTGGGGCTTTAGTGAAGATGAAGGGACTTATGATCAGTTCCAAGTACTAATTAATTTCAGCACAAACCCTTTAGCCCTTTGCTAAAAAGCTAAAGATGAAGATGATTTTCACTTTTCAGCAAGACAACAGTCCAAAGCTTCCCTCCAAATCAACAAAAGAATGACTTCACCATAAGAAGATTAAACTTTTGCAATGGATCAGATCACAAAAATCTGTGGGGTGACCTGAAGAAGACACAATCTGACACATTTGGAGAACTTCTGCAAGGAAGCGTGGGCAAAGCCTGGCAAGTCATGATGTTCCATGCTGATAGACTCCTACCCAAAAAGATTGAATGCTGTCATAAAATCAAAAGGTGCTTCCACAAAGTATTAGTTTAAGGGTGTGCATATTTATGCAACCAGGTTATTGTAAAATGTTCTGAAATTATTTATCTTGGTTTAATGTCTTTAAATGATCACAGAAACTGGGCCTTTTTTAACAGGATGTGTAGATATACAGGATTTAATATAGAGATATATCATTAGAAATGTAGGATTTTTACTATAATACCCAGAAAGCCCACACATTTTTTAAATCCTTTATTTCTTACAAAGATAAAACCAGTTTTCTAGACGCATTATGGTTTAAGACCATCTTGATTGTTTAGAAAGAGATTAAAAGAGTGATTCATGATTTGTTGACATATGATGGTGTGTTGGTTTAGTAGACCTCCCACCATGCAAAATGTAATTTCAGGGATTATCCAATCAGTATGCTAGCTCTCTGTTACTCTCTCATTACTTTAGCCAGTCACATGCTCAGCCTTTTTCAGTGATTCTATAGAAGCTTATCTATATAGAGAATGTAGATTTGCCATAAGATCTCGAGTCATCTGCAGCTTTTGAACTGCTGCAGATTTTGCAAATAAATGACCAGTATGATGTGACTGGAAAAGATGACCATACTGAATTTTTGAAGTGTTTTTTTAATTTGAAGAAGAAACTAAAGCAAGCATGTTACCTACGAGACAATAAAGGGGAGCTGATAGAAGAGCTCACCACGATGATTCTGCAGACAGTGAGTAAAAAAATCTAAACTATAAATTAACTTTTAGTTCTTTATCTAATATACAGCATTTTCAGTTTCAGTGTTATTAATTTTCATGTTCCATGCACCATAGAATGTTTTGCATATCTTTATGAATATTTTGACAGCCCGTTTAAAAACATTTCTGCAAGTAAAGCTTAAAACTGTGTCATTTATCTCAGATTATCTGCAGGAGAAGAGATCAATCTGAGCTGCCTACAGAGTGTAATTTGGAGCCACCACACGATCAGAACAGTAATGTGAGTTCTGTTCTTTTTGCCAATGAAAAGACACCGCAGTATTATAGTTTCTCAGGTCTCTGCTTTCTCACATGGCCACAGACTTTAATTAATTAATTAATTATTAATTATTGATTCATTGATTATTTAATTAGAAAGGAGAGTGAAATGTCATTGTGATTTTATTCTTTGTCTGTGTCCTTTTTTCCTAAAAAAGCATCTCTTTTCCTTTCTTCCCAGAAGTCCCAGTCAGCCTTTACACTAATTACTGATGAAGTACTGGCCCAGCAGGACAAAGCCAAGCAGAGTTCTATGCTCTGCACCCAGGGGCTAAAAAAAGATGATATCCCTGCTGCTGCTAGTTGGAATCAGAATTTTGACTGGATGGAAAGCTCCTGTAAGTGTTTCCAAAATTGAGGTGTATATCAGAAACCCTATAGTGCAATGGCTATTTAAAAACAGAAATAATCAGAAATAAAAAGGAAATAATAATGCAAGATATATAAATAATAGATATGTAATAAACATTCTTAAAAAGGCTGCATGGTGCTGTAGTGGTCAGCACTTCTCCTTCACAGCAAGAAGGTCCTTGGTTCAAACTCCATGCCTGTCAAGGGTGTTTCTGTGTGGAGTTTGCATGTTCTCCCTGTGCTTGCACAGGTTTTCTCTGGGTGCTCCGGTTTCCTCCTACAATACAAAGACATGCACATTAGGCTAATTGGCTGTTCCAAATTACCCCTAGGTGAGTGTCAATGGTTGTGTGTCTGTGTTGGCCCTGTTTTGAACTGGTGAGCTGTTCAGGGTGTATCCCACATTTGTCCAGAGTCAGCAGCGATTGGCTCCAGCCTCCACATGATCCTAATAAAGGATAAAGTGATTTGCAACTTCACCTTCATCTATGAATGGATTTTTACGAAACTTTCACAGAATGTTCAACACATAATACCACTATGCACCGAAAATTTTATTTTTTTATTAACTTTTTTTTAATATTAAGATTTTCAGTGCTAGTGGAAATAAGCAGTGCATGCAACACAAGTCTTCCCTGGAAGACTCATACATTTCATACAAAAATAGTTTACTAAATGTGTCTTGCTTTAACATCAGGCAGATCAGGACAGCAGAACGAACAGATGGGTTGCTCAGAGCAGATACACTGTCTGGTAGCTAGCGACAACATGGGAAAGCTGGCCCTATATTTAATTATAAATGATATTTAAAAATATTAAAAAGTCTTAAATTTAACTTGCTTCAAGCTGTAGGAGCCCTCTAAATACCTTGTTTTTTTTAAGTTAAAAAAAGGAAAAACATTCCTCACTCCTATAGTTAATGGGATTTTCCATTTTGTGAATGCACATAAATTTTCCACCTTAAATGTGACCTGCAACCTGTACAATTCAACTGAAATATTACTAGTATTTGAAAGGGAAAAATGGACTGAAGGGGTCCAAAGCTCCCTCCGCCCAGGAATATGTATTTTAACGTTGATCTATATCTACCTTAAACCAAAATCAAAACTGTTGTGTTAATTTGTTTAAGTCCAGCTGGCTCATTAATCACGTGCGGATTTTGGTGTGCACCAATCCGAGGCGAGGTACCTGTAAGACAAATCTGCACACCAAATTTCATCAAAATCCGAGCAAGCATTCTCAAGTTATCTTCTGAAAACCCAACTGTAGTGTTAAATAAATGAAGTCCAGCTGGCTCCTTAATTATATGTGGATTTTGGCGTGCACAAATCCCAGTTGAGGTACCTGTAACACAAATCCTCATACCAAATTTCATCAAAATCTGAGAAAGCATTCTCAAGTTATCTTCCGGAAACCAAACTGTTGTGTTAAACAAATGAAGTCTAGCTGCCATCACCGTGTTTCACCATGACTGTGGTCTTTTTTTGGTGATGAACAGTTTTGAGGGGTTTTTTTTTTGTTTGTTTGTTTTATTTTATTTTTGTACCAAATATACCTTTAGGAAATATGGCCAAAAAGTTCAACCTTGGTCTCATCAGATTGTTTTCCTACATGTTTTTGGGAGACTTCATGTAGTTTTCTGCAAATTTTAATCAGGCTTTGATGTTTTTCTTTGTAAGAAATAGGAGATATATGATATATGACCTAAGATTGTTGTCACATATAGTACACAACCAGTACTTGCCAGAAATCTCTGCAGCTCCTTTAGCGGAGCCCCAATGATAAGGAAAAAGCGTTTAACCTTCTAGTTGCTTTTCAAATGTCAAGAAAAACCTATAGTGTCCTTCTGTCTGTCCCTCTGGCGTACTTGTACACATGGGAAGCCTGTGGTGAATTTTCTCATGCCGGTATATAACAGTTGTAATGGGAATGAATGTCTGAGTGAGAGTAACTTCTTCTACTCTATCTTCTACTTCAAACTGTTATTTATTTCAAGCCATAAAATAAAATACACTTTTTTAACAAAGAAAACATAATTCTATGTGCCATATGCAGTAGGTGTCTTATTTTTTTTAACTTTCAAAATAAACTAAAGTCTTTTAACCCAATCACACTGAGGAATCGCATGATGTTTCTGGCACTTATAACATGCTTACGGAATCTTTTGTATACCCTCTTCACAGATGAGTTAGAGTTAGATGTTTTGTAGCTAATCATCATTGATTCTGTCAGCAAATCATACATTTTACATAGAAAGTAATTCACAAATAAACAAATAATTATATTCTTGTGTTATTGAATTGTTCTCTAAACGTCATCATCCTCCTTCTCATCATCATCATCATCACCACCTTTTTCCGCTTGATCCGGGGTCGGATTGCTAGGGCAGCAGTCTTAGCAGTGAGGTCCAGACGTCAGTCTCCCCACCCACTTCCTCCAGCTCATCCGGGGGGACACCAATGCGTTCCCAGAACAGCCTAGAGACATAGTCTCTCCAGTGTGTTCTGGGTTGACCCCGGGGTCTTTTCCCGGTTGGACATGCCTGAAACATGACACCAGGGAGACATTCAGGAGGCATTCTTATCAGGTGCCTGATCAACTTCAACTGGATCCTCTCAACGCGGAGGAACAGTGGTTCTACTCCGAGCTCCTCCCCAATGGCTAAGCTTCTCACCCTGAGGGAGAGCCCATCAACACTGCGAAGGAAGCTCATTTCAGCCACTTGTATCTACGATCAGTCACTACCCAAAGCTTGTGACCATAGGTAAGGGAAGGAACATAGATCGACTGGTAAATTGAGAGCTTTGCCTTTCGGCTGAGCTCCCTCTTCACCATGACGGACTAGTACAAATTGAGCTTTACAGCAAATGCTGCATCGATCCACCAGTCATCCTTTCCTCACTAGTGAACAAGACCCCGGGATGCTTGAACTCCTCCCCTTGGGGCAAGACCTCATTCCAGACCTGGAGGGTGCATTCCACCCTTTACCAGCTGAGAACCATGGCCTGGAAGTTGGAGGTGCTGGTTCTCATCCCAGCCGCTTCACACTCAGCTGCGAATTGCTCCAACGATAGCAGGAGGTCCCAGTTTGATGAAGCCAAAAGGACAACATCTTCCGCAAAAAGCTGAGATGAGATCCTATAGCCACCCAACCAGAACCCCTCAATGCCTCAGCTACGCCTAGAAACATTAACAGCTACAGATACAGTAAAGTACCATCAAAGTGCACATAGTGTATTTTGTAGATCAATTGTATTTTGTTGATAAATAACATTAGTGCATTGTGTTGTATCAAGACATATAAGCCCACGGCATTTCTACATTCAAGTGGCAAAATACACCGCGTTGGGTAATTAATCCAGGTGAGCCGTATCACAAACATTTGGAATTTTTAACTAACAGACAACATCCACTCAAGTGCACACAACTGTCCCAACAAAAACAACATGAGTGTAGTATGGTATTAAATAGAACTATAACAACATTTGAGTGAATAGTATTTTATTACGGCAAATTGTAATTATAAATAATAATAATAATAATAAGAAGAAGAAGACAAGAATTAAGTGATTATCAAGACAGAAAAGCAAATATTTTAATTATATTAATACTAAGAAGAAGAAAAAGGAGTAATAAGACAGAAAGGTTCAATTTTAAATAATATAATAATAAGAAAAGATAATGTGAATATCAACACATGGACATAATACTTTAACTGCAGTATTCAACTTTTAATCAATTCTAATTACTAATTTCATGAACAGAACTGTTACTTAACTGATAAAGTAATCAACAATTCTCATCTAATGAGACATTTTTTTCAATTTATTAAGTGCAGTGAAGTCAGGTGTTTGCAGACAGTGGTGCAGATGCTGCAGTGTGAGGGTTGTGACACAGTGAGGCGGGGCAAACCTGTTGAGAAACAGTTATGACACGGAATCTTATTTAAAAAAATTTTTTTTTTTAAACCTGAGGAGTTTTTTGACTACCTCGGTGACCTCAGCCCCAGTGATGGGCAGACCCTCACCCGAACCCCCAGGGTCACCCTCCTCCATGAAAGTGGGGTTGAGGAGGTCCTCAAAGTATTCCTTCCATCTTCCGACAACATTCTCACTTGAGGTGGGCAGCTGCCCACTTTCACTGTTACCAGTGTTTGTGGAGTACTTCTTCCCTCTCCTGAGGCGTCAGATGGTGTTCCAGAACCTTTTCAAAGCCAGCTGATAGTCGTTTTCCAGGTTTGGCCTGCCGGTACCTGTCTGTTGCCTCAGGAGTCCCCAGGCCAAAAAGTCTTTAAGGCCCCTCACCGCAGGTGTCCACCAGCGGGTTTTGGGGGGTACCGCCACGACAGGCACCGATTAGGTCTCCCAGGTCTGGAGGGCCCTTAAATATTCTCTAAACATACGGTTTCTAAATGGTGTACTTTGCATGTCGAGACTAAGATTGCGTGTTTGGTTACCTCATTTTCATTCCCTTCTATAAACAAGATATTAAAATTACCCACCAAAAACTTGTCAAGTAACGGAAATCATATGAGAGCGCTGCTTTTAGGCAGTGCCTAAGTCTCTTTATTAATGTTGCAGTAGGCCTCTTCCCATCAGTTTTGGTGGGAGTTCTTTGTACTGTGCCATATTTTCTCCACTGTTGTTGATTTTCTTCACTGTTTTCCATGATACTTTTGTTCTCTTCTATTAACTGATACCTTCCAGCAGAGATTATTTTGATGCATTTTAAGCTCTCTGCCACCTGTCGCTTTTGCTGTAAGAACTAATTTAACATCACAAAAAGAATGGATAGATCAGGTAAATTTCATTATACATTAATCAGAGGCACTTAAATTGATGGCATGTGTGTATTGACTAATGTTTAATGCCCCAATTATAAGAAGTTGTGCATACTTGTGTTTTTATTTTATCGTTTTCCCCTAAACTGTTTTAGCTATTTTTTTTTAATTGGATGGTACATATTGTAGGACACATCACAAAAATATGGCATTTTAACAGGGTATGTAATTTTTTTATATATATCTACTGTATTTTTTTTACCCATAAGTGCACCATATATGTATTTGCTTTTGTGTCTTTGTCCACATGTGTGACTAAAGGTGCATCCTCAGTGCTACAAAGTCCAGATGGGAACTGGTTTGCCCTGCAGAGTACTCAACAGTCACGAATGAGCCTGCCAACCAAGCGTGAGAACCTGATGTTCAGTGCCCTGGAGAAGGAATCTGGTGTGATCTCAGCCTATGACGGAATGGCCTCTGACACTGAGTCAGACTCTGATGGAGCCTGGGGTCACTGCAAAGTGTCCTCCGACAATCTATTAAATGACCATCATGCCACCATCTCACAGCCAGCTATAAAATTACCCACACAAAATGCAACTAATCAACTCCAAGATGACAGTGACCAAAAAAACACTGTGGCCCAAATCCATAAATCATCTCTTTCTCTCCTAAAAAGGAAGGTATCCTCAGAGGACAGGCACCTACCTTGCCAATGCCATAGTGCCATGGGGACTACAGTATCCCCTGATGTGGGAGAAAGTAGTGAGGATGGCTTAGAGGACAACAGGGTCAAGAGGACACGACGGAGGAGAAGAAAGCGTGAAACAACAGAGGGGAAAGGCTTAAGAATATGCAGTGGGGAAAGGCTATCTTTATCTGAACCTGTGAGGAAAACATCTAATATATTTATACTGCATGAAAGAACAAGTTATAAAATGTATAATTGTGTGTGTACATACATCAGGACCACCATATCTGCTGACTTGATAACCATGATTTTAAATATCTATAGTTTGTCCTGAAAATATGAAGCTGAAATGTCAGAATCCTGTTGATTTGAGATGGAGAGACCATATTCACTTAATTTTTTTATTTTATTATTAGTTTTTTATTTATTTCATATTTGTCATATTGCGTGTAATTCATAATTTACACATAATATGACATCAATAACAGTAGATAATTAATTCATTCTAAACCGCTTAATCCTAATTAGGCTTGCAGGGAGGCTGGCAGCCATCTCAGCCGTCTCTGAGCGAAGGAGGGGTACACCCTGAACAGCTCAGGCCATGGCAGCCAACACACATACAACCATTCACACTCACTCTCACACCTAGGAACAATTTGGAACCGCCAATCAGCCTACTGTGCATGTTTTTGGACTGTGGAAGGAAACCGGATTACACGGAGGAAACCCACGCAAGCATGGGGAGAACATGCAAACTTCACACAGAAACGCCCTGTGGTAATGGGTGGATACCTATAT
>JBCNYH010000010.1:2117394-2131552 GCA_039654325.1 Tandanus tandanus
CTGGGAACGCCTTGGCGTCCCCCCGGAAGAGCTGGAGGAAGTGGCGGGGGACAGGGACGTCTGGACCTCACTGCTTAAGCTGCTGCCCCCGCGACCCGACCCCGGAAGAAGCGGAAGAAAATGAATGAATGAATGAATCAATCTAGGAATGCCTGCCTTTGGTAAATATTTAATTACATTTTAAAATCCTACACATTATATTAATCATATTATAGGGAATAAGAGAGCAAGATTGTACCACAATATATTTTCATTTCTCATTTCGAACCACTTTATTCTTTATTAGGGTTGGAGTCCATTCTAGTCAGCTCACATAAACAGCTCACCAGAGCATCATAGGTTCAACACCGACACACACCCATTCACACCTAGGCACAATCGAAACTATCCAATTAGCCTAAAGTGTATGTCTTTGAACTGGAGGAGGAAACCAGTGTACATGGAGGAAACTCACGCAAACATGGAGAGAACATGCAAAGTCCACACGTAACTGCCCTTACTGGGCATGGGGCTCGAACACAGAACCTTCTTGCTATAAGGCCAAAGTGCTAAAACCACGCCAACGTGCCACCAACCACAGTATATGCTTGGTCATATTGACCAATAACACAGGGCAATTTAAGAGCAACCTTGACCTCAAAAGCTGTAAAATAAAAAAAAAGAAAGAAAAAAAAAGTACTGTTGCCTTTAGAACAAACAATTTCTTGTAATTGTCCCCAGTCACTTACATTGGTTTTCTGAAATTTTTGATGACGCTTTCTTATGTTGCAAGATCCCAGTTTGGTGACAGGAGGGTGTAGCCTGCATGGGCACCCCACAAAATCTAACCCACCAATCAGCCCCCCTTGTTAAAAACAAAGATGGCTAAGGCATACACCTTTATTCTACTAGCTGATTTGCCTTGGTCTAACTGAGACTGCAGAAAGCACACAATCAGTGGTACTGTGCAAACTGCTGGGTCAACATTCATGCCGAAACACCAGTCAGAACTTTGTTTCACCTCATGGAGTAAGATGCCCTTGCAGAGGGTGGGTTTGTGCCAGATCTGTCCATCTACTTGGGACAGCAGGTCTGGCAGAGAAGGAAGCATCTATGGGTGACCTTGAACTAGTTAGATTAGGTATAGGAACCATGGTCTCCCTGGCCAGCATGGGGCCACCATTAGGACCCTGTAACAACCATCTTTGACCCTTCTGAGAAATTGGGAATCAGAGGAAGGGGAGAAAAGTGTATAACAGCCCTGTCAGCCATTCTTGTGACACAGCATTCAGGCCCAGAGTTCAACCTTCACCTGTTGGGGAGGACCATTCCAGGTAATAAGTTGTCTTTGTTGACACAAACAGATAAACCTGGACTACCCCAAACAGGGCCCAGATTTGGCTCACCACTTCTGGGTGCAGATGACACGCTCCAGGGAGAGGCTCTGTCCTGGACATAAGATTGGCAAATCTGTTTCCAACACCCAAGATGTGGATTGCGCTCATAGAGAACAAATGAGGCCAAGCCCTTAGCAGGAAGTTGCATGCCACCTGGTGCCAACAGTGCAACCATGTGCCCCCATGGTGGTTAATATAATACATTGCGAAGGTGCTGCTAGTCCTTATCAGCACATGCTTACAGGGTCATGGGAGGAAAAAAATGCCTTCAGAGCAAGATGGACAGCTATTAACTGTTGATCAAGGGGGCTTCCAGTATCATTTCACCAATCTGCCAACCCCGACAGCATCCTACCCTAAGAGGCTTCTATTTCAACCACTTTCCTTTTGTAGGGAATGCACTGTAGTGGGCTTCCACTGGTGAGAAAGCCCCTCTCCCTTCAAGGGAGCATGGCTCATATACAGGATGATGTCACTTGTAGCCTGGTGATCCTGTCCATTCTTTCTGTCCTAACTGCTTCTGAACCCTGTAAATAGTCACCATCTTCCTTGGGCAGAAGTGACTTTCTGTATGCTGTCTACCAGTTGTGGTGTTAGATGAACACTCACTGTCACAGAAATGAAGAGAAGACCAAGAATCCTTACCTGCTCTTCAGTCCACAGATCTCCTTTTTCCACTCTACTGTGAACCCAAGAACTGAATCTGGGTCAGAATCTTCTCTGTCTCTTGTCAATTGGTGTAGAGAAGAAGCACAAATTTACTAGTCGTCCTGATAAAAGAGTATTTTCAGACCTTGTAACCGGTGGACGGTGGTCAGGACTGCTGAGGCCACCAATGAAATATCTGTGGTGACAGCGACTGGTACCCATGGGCTACTGTGTTTAATATCCAGGGTTCCAATGCCACCCTCTTCCAACCTGCCAGCAAGAGTTGGGAGGAACAGTTAATGACCGGCTCTAGACCCCTATGCAGGCCCATCATTATGGCCTGTACCTTTGCTTGAGCTTTGGTGCCACCCCCTGAGACTGCGGTCTCCTATGGGAAGTCGACGCAGAGGTCTGTGAATCAGCTGCAGTTTTAGGGTTGCTTTAAAACCATCTCTTGAACTCGGGGCTGGCTTATGGCAGGCCCACTACACAGTTTTTCACTCATTTTACTGTCAATAGTCCACGCCACTTTGTCCACCATTGTATTTTATTTTGGGATCTGGAATGCACTATGTTGTGTTCTGGCTGCATATATGGACACTTTCAAAAAATTTTGCAACATTTTTATTTGTGTACTGCGTATACTTGTGGGGCAGACTTTAACTACGTGCATATACTTACTTTGTTATCAAGGTTAGTATATGAGCAGTATTCAGTATGGGATTTCAAACTCAACCATTCAGTCAAGCATTCAAGCATTCAGCCAAAAGTTCAGATACTGATATATGGGTAGCTGCATCAAATTTGCAAAGTACTGAGAACAATCAAATTATGAACACAACAGAGATCCAATTGAAGATGAGTAACTGTATGTACTTTACAAAAAGTTTATATTGCAGTATCATTTTATGCATAATTCATTTTGGCATGCTGTTTCTCTTCACAATGTGAGAAATTAATTCATCTATCAGCAGTCTATCATAGTTAGTGTTTCCTTACATAAAAAGTAAGCTTCACATACAAATAGGAGAAATGAATTATGTTTTGTCTACTGACTGTTTTATCATATTGTTTTGTGAATATGAGATTTTGTCTTTCTTAGATTGTTGTGTGTGTGTGTGTGTGTGTGTGTGTGTGTGTGTGTGTGTGTGTGTGTGTGTGTGTGTAAAATCTTATATTGAAAGTAAAATTACTTAAAATCCCTGATTAAGTGGAAAAGAGAGCTGATATATGGAGTAAGAGCTCTCAGACTGGAACCTATCTCAGATGACATTGGGCAGGGTACATGCTCAGCAGATCACTGCAAGGCCAAAACCCAGAGGAAACCTACACAAGCATGGTGAGAACATGCAAACTGCACACAGAAATTCCCTTGCCGAGGCTGGGATTTCAACCCTGGACTCTCTTGCTATGAGGCGGACATGCTTACCACTATGTTACCTTGCCACCTAGGGAATGAGAACACTTTCAATGAATTTACCAATAATGAATGTGCTGAATATTATTAATATTAATTTTAAACAGGGAGAATTCATAGCTCCCAGGGCCCCAGCCCAGCCATCAAAGAGGAAAACAATGAAGATAATCCCTTATAATTCCAGAGTCTTACCAGGCCCTTTTTTGTTGGTGAAGTTTATCTATTTTATATATACGATGGTTTTAGCTTAAGTAATTTTTTCAAAGCTGACTTGAAGATTAATGTGTTTGTGCCTAGTACATCTGTTCCTCTGGAACATTGTTAATAATTGCTTTATGCTGTTTTGAATACTTTTTTATTACTCCAGGCATTTGGACATTTGATTGCTGCTAGTCATAAGAATATAATATAAATTTGCATAACATACACTATGGCCTCTCTTTACTTACCTTTGCAAATGATATACAGTAAGTTCAATATACAGTGGTGCTTGAAAGTTTGTGAACCCTTAAGAATTGTATACATTTCTGAATAAATATGACCTAAAACATCATCAGATTTTCACACAAGTCCTAAAAGTAGATACCCAGTTAAATAAATGAGAAAAAAAATTATATAGTGATTTATTTATTCAGGAAAATGACCCAATATTACATATTTGTGAGTGGCAAAAGTATGTGAACCTTTGATTTCAGTATCTGGTGTGACCCTAAACATTTCTGGTAACTGTTGATCGGTCCTACACATCGGCTTGGACGACTTTTAGCCCATTCCTCTGTACAGAGCAGCTTCAACTCAACTTGAATCATGTCCTTCCACAAAATCTCCAGGGCTTTCGAATGAAGCTAGCGGCCGGTGGTATTTCCATCTACTTGAGTCCTCTGCACCGCCTACTTTCATTCCGACCTCAAAAGAAAAATAATCTGCATATTTTCTACACGCAACGTGCCTCCTGCCATCTCATCCATGTGGTAATGTGATGACTCACTGCTGCCACTCAAACAATACTTTGCCCTGAATTGTCCACTCTGTGTCGAGGAAGTAATTGGACGGAATATACCACTGTCGGAATGTACCAGTCGTTATGTATCACTTCTTTGGTCCTGCTTCAAAACACCTGCCTGTACACGCTCTTATAAGCATTTCCGAAGTTTATTTTCAATGCTGACTTTATATAACTTGTTTTGAGCCAGGTGAGATTGAAATAAGGAATAGATATAACATTATTAATATTATATCATATAAAAATATATTTGATCACTTGGTCGTTCCAGTGTCAGTGTACTTACTAGCTGCTTTTCACAACAGACAGAGCAAATGCACATTGCAGATCAGTTACACTGGCTTTAGAGAGCAACTCACATTTTGTGTTGTGTTTTGATTGTGTTGTGACTTTCCTCAGCTTTAAGAGGCCGAACCTGGGATTTCACTCAGCTGATGACAAACCAATAGTGCAGGCTGAAATAGCGTCTGTCCTACAAACCAAAGCTGAGTTTAGAGAAGACATAGGCAGCTCATGCTGGAATAGCAACTTATTTAACCTAACCCACTGGACTCGAGACTAAATGCAAAATATACACGTAAAATATACAGAGAAAAAAGCGTTAAAATGTAATTAAAAGAAAGCACCTGGATTTGTTTTATTTACATTTTAAGGGCAGGTTCAATACAATTCATTAGCTGAATAAGTATAATTCACACACATAGCCAGTGCAGTGTCACGTGTGTTTGTCAATTTCTCATGATGGATCCTCAATTCAGTGTCTTCATTTGTGTCATTTTTTTAAAGTAGTCAACAGTAATGATGACATCATGAGGACAGAGGTTCCTACTACTTTAAGTAGTTCTCCTGCTACTCAAAAACAATTGAGTCTCAATTGGATTATGGTCAGGACTTTGACTTGGCTATTTCAAAACATTGACTTCATTTTTCTTTCTCACTTCATAGAATGACTTGTGTGTTTAGGAGTGTTGTCAAGCTGCATGACCCGCTTTCTCAGTTCATGGACAGATGTCCTGACATTTTCCTTTAGTATTTGTGGTATAATTCAGAATTAATTGTTTCATCAATGATGGCAAGCCATCTTGGCCCAGATGCAGCAAAACAGGCCCAAACCATGATACTACCATGTTTAACAGATGGGATACATTTCTTATTCTGGAATTCGGTGTTTTCTTTTCTCCAAACATAACACTTCTCATTCAAACCAAAATGTTCTATTTTATTCTCATCCATCCACAAGACAGTTTTCCAATAGCCTTCTGGTTTGTCCATGTGAGAGCAGTGGCTTTCTCCTTGCAACCCTGCCATGCACACCATTGTTGGTCAATGTTCTCCTGATGGTGGATTCATGAACATTATCATTAGACAATGCAAGAGAGGCCTTTGGTTGCTTAAATGTTACCCTGGGGTCCTTTGTGACCTTGCCGACTATTATATGCCTTGCGCTTGGAGTGAACTTTGTTGGTCGACCACTCCTGGGGAGGGTAACAATGGTTTTAAATTTCCTCCATTTGTACACAATCTGTCTTACTGTGGATTGTTGGAGCCAAACTCTTGGTTCTGTAATATTTTTCAGCCTAATGAGCATCAACAACCCTTTTTCTGAGGTCCTTGGAAACCTCCTTTGTTCGTGCCATGATACGCTTACACAAAAGTGATAGTTCCATGTTCTTTAAATCAAACAGGGTGCTCATTCACACCTGATTGTCGATTGTTGAGTTTGTTGATTGAAAACACCTGACTCTAAATTTGCCTTAAATTTACCTGCTAATTCTAGAGGTTCACAAACTTTTGCCACTCACAGAAATGTAATATTGGATCATTTGTCTCAATAAATTATGATCATGCAAAATATTTCTCTTTATCTACTTTTAGGACTTGAGTGAAAATCTGATGGTGTTTTTAGGTCAAATTTATGCAGAAATGTATAAGATTTTATAGGGTTTACAAACTCAAGCACCACTGTAATTATATTAAGTTTTTTAACACGGTTCATAATTTTGTCCATCCCATTTACTGAGCTGTCTTTTGTGTGTGGTTTTCACAGAAACACACCATAATCTAATACTGAAAGCTGTGTACTGTGTACTTACCCAGTTCTGTGCCAGTAGTATGGTCGACTGAGGGCCCAGTATTATCTGAAGCTGTTCCATTGCGACCCCTCTGCCAGGAAAACTGTCCCAGACTTACATCTTTCCACTCACATCTATCCATCTCAAACTGGCATCCAACAAATACCCCACTGATCACAGTCCCCTCTGCATTGAGCAGTGTTTACAAAGAAACAATAACAAATTCTAAAATGTCAAACTTTTCTTTTCTTTTTTAAAAACAATATATGGTCACTTCAATATCTTTACATAGTTTACAATTCAGGAAAAAATAGCCATACCTGTACACTGCCCTTTAGTAACTCTTATGTCATCCACGGCAATAGATCCTCCATTTCCAGTTTCTGCATCTAAAACAATCTTTAAAAAAAAAAATAATAATAAAAATTGTCTTTTGAAATGGGATAGACTTTACATTAATTGACCACTTTAATAATTTATTTATATAAACAAAAGTAAAATGTATAACACTAATATATAATTCATTCATTCATTCATTCATTTTCTGAACCGCTTAATCCTAATTAGGTTCGCGAGGAGGCTGGTGCCCATCTCAGCCGACTCTGGGCGAGGGAATAGTACACCCTGAACAGCTTGCTAGACCATCGCAGGACAGAAACATGCTGCCGGCATCCCAATGGCCTACTCTTTACAAATGACAGCAATGGTTCTTTTACATGCCAGACAGTGAGAGACATGGTTGGCCATGGATAACCCAGTTAGCTATAATTCACAGTTATAACTGTTTTTACTGTTTTAGCATACACTACAAGGAAACATAAGTAAAAGCACACTAAAATTAAATTTTTATAGTTTATTCTTTTCCTTTCTTAAAATCATGACAGATGCATGAGCTCAGGGACAATCTGTATAATGTTATTTCTTTAACTTTGTTTGGGATTTTAAATAAATACTACATGAAAACATAAAGGAATGTAAACTAGAATAAGATTTGTGTAGTTTACTTTCACATATTTTAACCTTTACAGATTTATTTCAGTTCAGCTCTGAGCAGAAGACACGGAAACACTGTGTAGCTAATGGTGTCTGTTTAGCCCACTCATTCAGAGTTTAGTACATACTACAGAGAAACTAAAATATTTTGTACTTTGTAAAGGTGTTTTAGTATACACTATGCAGCTTATCCGCCTCACAGCAAGAAGGTCCTAGGTTCAAGTACTTAAGGTGGCAAGGGCGTTTCTATGTGGACTTGTGGTTATGTTGCTTTTCCATTTCCGTATTCCGGTTTCCTCCTACAGTCCATGCACATTACGATCATTGGCTCTTCCAAATTGCCCCTAAGTGTGAGTGTGTCTGTAAATGGTTGTGTATGTGTTTTCCCTGGGATGGTCTGGTGAGCTGTTCAGGATATACACTGCCTTCAGTCAGAGTTAACTGCTCCAGCCTCCCTGCGACACCAGTAGGATTAAGAGGTTCAGAAAATGATGGATGGTAAATTTGTCTGTGGTACAGGTGTTGGAGCCAAATGGACTGGATTGGACCTTACTAAAAACTATTGAGTATCTAGAGTACTTGATTTTCTTCAGTATTTGAAGAGTGGTGTGAAAACAAACAAACAAAAAAACAGTGAATAGCATTATTGATAAGAGAGCTCAAAGGAAAATAGTCTAGACTGACAGGAAGTCTGCAATAAATCAATCAACCACACTTTACATACATGGTAAATAGAAAAGCATCTCAGATTGCACAATACCCTTAACCTGGAGTTAAAAGTGCTAACAGAAGAAGATCACATTGGGTTAAACTCTTGTTAGCCAAAGGGAGGAATCTGAATCCAGAGCGGGAATAGATCACTAAAACTCACTGGATGAAAAGGGGGTGGGGTGTTCTTCCATGAAAATCTCAAGAGATTAGCAGTTTGCAAAATACACAAACCAGCTCACCTGGCACCACCAACTACATCCCAATAAATATCAAAGAGATCACATTTCCCTCATTCTGATGAACATTAGCTAAGCTCTTGGGCTGTAGCTGGATTTAAAAAAAAAATGCATTTTGCTGTTACATTATTGGCTGATAGTATAATTACATGAATGTGCAGGGGGTACATGTGTTCCTATTCAAGTTGCCAGAAAGTGTATGTGAATCTATCTGTTGTTATGGCATGGTGTGAAAGCATTGATCTGAAAACAACCATATTTAATCTTACTTTATATGGCATGGTCTCAGACACTGTGGTAGAGAAATTTTTCCAACTGTGTTCAGCAGCACTTGTTTTAAAAATCAGCCTTCGGTGTTCATTCTCTATGTCCAAAAACACTTGCAAAGTACCTGAGTTACTGCAGAAGCAAGACACACATGTACAAAAATGTATTCCTTATTTCAGATTTAATGCAATTCTATAAAATATAAAACAATAAGGAAAGGGAACAAGGGTGTGGAAAAGATTTGCCCAGACCTGTAATTCATGTTATACCAAAACAAAAGGCAGGAGTCAGAGCTTTGCTGGATCTGCTCAGAGATGAGTACAGCTGTGCTGCAATTGTCTGGATTGGTTGTCCGAAATAGACTTAACATAAATCTGCCTGTGTGAAGAGCAAAACATATATTTGTAATCTTAAACACTAATATATAAATATTATTTTCACTAATACGGTGTATATAATAATAACCTTTGCTACTCTTCAAGATGAAAGCGATAGCAACGATAAAGTATAACTCATAGATTACCATACTAACAAGTAAGTTTTAAATTGATGTATTTAGATGTATTTAGTGTTAGATATATTTCAGTGTCAAGGTTTACAAGGTTTTATTAAACAGCTAAGAAGCCTACCTTGTTTAAGTTATGTACAAGTATCAAACAAGTTATGTTATGTTAACTGATTTATTTTTATTTTTTGGGTCCCAGGCTCAGCACGGGCATTTCTGTGCCTAGTTTGCATGTTCTTCCCGTGCTTGCAAGGGTTTCCTGCGGGTACTCTAGATTACTCCCACACTCCATAAACATGAACAATAGGCTAACTGGCTGTTCCAAATTGCCCCTAGGTGTAAGTGTAAATGGCTGTGTGTGTGTGTGTGTGCTGGCCCTGTAATGGCCTGGCGAGTTGTTTAGGGTGTACCTCGCCTTCGCACAGAGTCAGCTGAGATAAGCTCCAGCCTCCATGTGGCCGTAATAGAATTAAGTGGATGGCAAATGAGTGAGTGAGTGAGTGATTGTTTTAAGAATGATTTTTGGCTGGTAGCATGCATTGCTAGTACAGCCACCATTTTGATCTTATATTTTACCACTCTACAGTCCTTATGTGTAAGGACGCATTTAGACAAAGCAGTTTTGAATATTTAAGATCAGCAGTACTGTCACAAGTCCTACATAAATAAAAAAGCTGTTTTATTGTTCCTCACCATCTGCAGTATGTGTCGTGTGATCAATCAGAGGACCTCCCGCATGTCCGTCTGCATGGACCCAATCATGGTCATCCAAGCCTGAATTCACCCATGTACATAGCCCTGACTCAAAATCACAACTTCCTGTGGGAAGACAAGCTCCATTTCTCATTGACACATCATCCAGAAGCATGAAAGACTCCTGACCAGGACTTAACTTTGCCTTGAATACCACCTGCATGAGATCAGATAAAATTAAAGGCCCTCTTCAAAATGTAATACAAGGATGCCCAAACAATATACTGTATATACATTCACCCTGAATTTGGATGGAGAAGATACTGTGACCTCTGCAACCTCCCAGACTGTAGAACGCGCTCCAGAAAGAGACCACAGGGCAGGGCCCAGCTCTCCGTTTAAGTAAACATGCACTGAGAGAGAATCACCAGATCCAACAGACAGCAAATACCTACAATGTATGTGTATTTCATTTGATTTTGAATATACAGTATTTGTAAAATTATAATTTTTTCCATGCATTGAAAACTACACTATTAGAACATTAGACTTCTCTGAAACACAGCATGAACAGCTGTTTGAAAAGATTTTGCTGGCTTTACTTGTCTCAGAGGAAGCAGGATTTAGTCCCCACACTCCTCAGTTTGTATCTATCAGATGATAAGGAAAGCTGGCTGGTGTTTGGGATTCAGCAGATGCCCAATTAAGGTAGAAAATTGATTTTAAATTGGTATCTTTTCTGTTCGGTATTCTTTTCAGTGTTCAATATGCATATTCGGATGTATCCATATTAGACATGGCCTTAGCTTACCAGAACTGTAGACACGACTCAGTTGTTTTACTGTATTCTGGAGTGAGTAAGTGTGTGATCTCTGGCTTCAGAAGATCCTTTCCCAAAACAGCCATTGAGTGACCTTTTAGGAAAAAAGAATTAAAAAAATAAACAGTGTAATATGATTTCAAAAACAATATGAAAAAAAAAAATAGACAATACTTATTACACATATTACAAGAGACTGACCCATTTGAGTTCGGTATGTGTGATCAACATGACCCGTGCTGCCATTCACACGGAGCCAATGAGTGCTATCACCGATATCCTGATCAAATCCACACAGGTAAGAACTTTCAAAGCCACATGGGCCTGTACAAAAATCATGTGTCATATTACAACATTGTAACCTGTGTATGCTTAGTAATAATGA
The DNA here is from genome assembly GCA_039654325.1 of Tandanus tandanus. Classification (NCBI taxonomy): domain Eukaryota; kingdom Metazoa; phylum Chordata; class Actinopteri; order Siluriformes; family Plotosidae; genus Tandanus; species Tandanus tandanus. Next base: position 2,128,521 of record JBCNYH010000010.1, read on the forward strand.
CACTGTTGTCTGTAAATTGGGATTAAATACAGAGAGAGAGAGAGAGAGAGAGAGAGAGAGAGAGAGAGTGAGATTCTTACTATGATCTTCACAGGCCCCTGGGGTAACTCTCACATCATCAAGTGCTATAAACCCACTGCTTTTGGCATTTCTACTACCAGTGAATTTCAACTGCAAAGGATAATGATAGTGTTGATAAGATAATATTTTCTCTGTATGTTGGTATATAAATGTGTAATGGTGTAGCTGTTTTTTTTTCTCTCTGGTTTAAAAAAATAATATATGAATACATGGTTGTACTTTCATCAACATCAGATTATTGCTGATTGGGCTGATTTCTTTCCAATTCAGCTTGCACACTGATGTAGCCAAACAATGAAGTCATGCCTGATAATTTCAGTAATTAAAACACCACTAGGTTTGATCTTTATTGGGGGTAAATTTTTAGCCCCCACTCCTTTTTTTTTTTTTTTTCCCAGAACCATATTCACTAATATACTTTACATTTAAGTATGTGTGTAGAATAATTGTGTAACCTGGTTGGGCACACTATTTGTTTTCTTTTATTTCTGTACGTTTATGTGGGGGGGTGGGGTATATAAAACCGAGCATGTGGGATTTTCTTCGTTTAATTTGCAATGCAACTGCATCTTTTTACTCTTTATATCCACTCATTCATTTGCTGAACTGGTTAATCCTACTTAGGGTCACGGGAAGGCTGGAGCCTATCTCAGCCAACACTGGGCAAAGGTGGGGTACACCTAAACAGCTCGCCAGACCATTGCAGGGACAACACATACAACCATTCACACTCACACCTATGGACAATTTGGAGCAGTCAGTTAGCCAAATGTGCATGTCTTTTAGACTGATGGAGGAAACCCATGCAAACATATGGAGAACATGCAAACTCCACACAAAAACGCCTGAGCCAAGGACCCAGGACCTTCTTGCTGTGAGGCGGCCATGCAAACCACTACACCACCGTGACACCTAATATTCAGTGTACACAAAATCAAAAAGTAGAACCTAACACTGCTTTTATGTCATCAGTGAGACTGAGTAAAGCATTGCTAAACCTTAAGAATGTTACTGTCACTTTACTGTGAAGCTATCGATACTGTATATATGTAGATTAGATTGTAGCCTTGTTATTTACTAGAATCACCAGCTACCATAAATGTGCACTGCATAAATACTATATCGAGTCATAACGTTATAAAGACATCTCTCTTACTCTTTGTGTGTTTACCACACTGACTGTGACCTGTGCTTTCAGCCACTCAGCAGCTTCTGTACCTCTTCTTGTCCACAAAACCAATTCTGTTGTTGTCTGAGATAAAAAAGAAATCAACTTTTCACTGGATGAACCCAATACAACATTACCTATGTGAAATGAAATAGCAAAACAGTATTTCAATAAAATAAAGTAAACAGTGCATGATCTTTTTTTTATATGTACCAGCTTAACTGCAAGATCCAGCTCTGCCACTGATGGTCCGAGCATGAAGTACCAGAATCCAACACATATAGTAGGGGCTTGGATATTTATTGGGGCAGAAAGGACTGCCATCTCACCATCTTTGTTTCCAGACATATTCAGGGCCAAATAGAAACCTAGAAGTGGCACACCAATTTAAGAATAGCAATAGTGTATTTTGAGCAACATAAAACATTTACATTTAGAGCTTTCGGGTGACCCATGCCTTCGGCTGCCAACCGGCTCACACTGCACCCGACCCCTAAAGCCCCTCCCACAGGTGGTGGGTACATGGGACCTGCTTAGGCTGCTGCCCCCGCGGCCCGATCCCTGATTAAGCGGAAGAAGATGAAGATGAAGCATTCGGGCGACTTCCAGAAATCACTATCTTAGTTAATATGTTCTGATACTGGTTCACTAGGACATTGGCTTTGTATACCATCAGTCAAAACTCAGTGGGTAGGTGTTGTGGGTTTTTTTTTGTTTGTTTGTTTTTTTGTGCGTGTGTGTGTGTGGCTGGGTGTGTCTCTGTGTGTAAAACAGTGCTAATAAAAAATACTTCTGAAAATGGTAGGTTTTATAAAACACAAATGGTGTTTTCTGGTTACCATGCTTGTTTCCAGTAGTATGGTCATAAAGAAGTCCTTCTTTGCTTGTGTCTACCTGCAAACCCTGTTTATGGCTCCAGTCAAATCCATCCTCACTTTCCTGAACCCAGTGACATAGTCCTAAAAGCAGAAATGTTATGATGCCTTTAATTTAAAAAAAGTAATTTTTATTGCATAATACTGCTAATATAAGGGACAAATAGGCTCAAATAATCCCAAAAGAGCCTACAACTAGTCTACTATTCATCTGCCGAACCGCTTAATCTTATTAGGTTCGCAAGGAGGTTGGAGCCTATCTCAGCCAACTCTGTGCAAAGGCAGCGTACATCCTAATCTGCTCGACAGTCCATTACAGGGCAACACACACAACCATTCACATTTGCATTTACACCTAGTGAGGGCAGTTTGGAACAATGCATCTTTGGATTGTGGGAGAAAACCAGAGTACCCAGAGGAAACCCACACAAGCAAAGGGAGAGAATGCAAACTAAACACAGAAATGCCCTTGGCCAGTCCGAGACATGGACCCAGGGCGTTTTTGCTCTGAGGTAGATGTGCTAACCATTATGCCACTGTTCTGCCCAGTACTACCAATGTGAAAAGTTTAAATTAAAAATTTTAACCAGTTCTTCAAGGATGAATTACATATTATGGAACTTATATTTTACAAATGCAGACAAAGTTACCTGTTGTTGTAAGATAAATTTTCAAAAACACAAAATGTGTAAAACGTCACATTGACAGTACTTCTGGGTTGGTACACATTTCTTAGCAAGGCCCTGAACAGTACAAAGGCATATCAGACATAGCTACATTTCCCATCGTTTGGTGGAAGCTGTGGCCCGATGGTTAGAGAGGCAGCTTAGGGCAGTGTTTTTCAACCTTTTTTGAGCCACGGCACATTTTTTACATTGAACAAATCTTGCGGCACACCACAAACCAAA
>JBCNYH010000010.1:2166371-2188729 GCA_039654325.1 Tandanus tandanus
TCACATAGGAATTCGGAGTACGGCCCTGGGGGTCTGTAAATAATAATTAAAGGAATCAGCTGCGTGGGCATATTTTTACAATGATACCAAGTTTATTGAAATATCTTGAAAATTGACGGGGTCTTGAGACTGTTATGACAGTAGACGTATTCTTCAAATATCCTTAGTAACCAATAACGTATCTTCCTTCTATTGACAGTGTGAACATTAATTGTACAGTGATGACTAGCAAAGGTTAGCCAATTCTGCTGGCCACTAAGTACTCAATCTCTGGTGCGGCACGAAAGCCATGCACATCATGTACATGCACTACATCATCACTAGCAGGTCTAGCGTCATTTTGATCAATCTAAGCATACACCACGGGCACATTTTCCTTACCAAACAAACTTTAGTCATCACTGTCATCACTTTCCGAATCCAAGGACGGCAGTGGGTCATCATTCACAAAATTGGTCCATTCGTGTTGACCAGCTGCTGAACGCAAGTTGCACAGATCCAAGTCGGCTAGCGAGCTCAATTGACGGTGTTTTGACAGAGCCATTGTCCCGATCAGACATCGAATAAATCTCTACATACCATACAATTGTTTCACTAGAAGTATATCCAAAATTTTGTCATAAATGACATAAAATATAATGCGGCCATTAATTTTTGTTACACACAATGCAGCACACACCTTAAGGCTGCACCAATCAGCATGCTTGTTTTTGGGTCATGGCTCGGGTCACTGGTCAAGTTTTTGAGCACTCTGATTAGCTTTCTGTAGGGAGTATTGCCACATGAGTTGTACATATAGAAAGTAGAGATTCTCCAATTTCAGAAGGTACCAGGATGATCGGGGGCATTGCCAGTAAAAGTGTAATCAGAACATGTTGAATTTCGGCAATTGTATCGACATTTCCTGGTCTATTTTCCAAGTTTAGAGGTAGGACCCTCTGTTAAATGGTCAGTTTTCTTACTTTATATAGGTTTCTCAGCAATAACACTTGGGGAAGTTATAGTTCATCTATCAAATCAGAGAAAAGAAAATGAAAAATCTATATTTTAATGCATTACAATGTATTTTTGCCTGTATCCACGAAGTGGTACTTACGACTTCTGACTCATTTTGCCAGATCGGGTCACATATGGCAGGGAATGCCAAAAATTTCCCACACGCTGGCATATGGTGGGCCAATTTGTTAGAGGGTGACGGATTAGTGTCATAAAGTTATATGCATTTATTCACCATGAACATCTTAACCAGAGGCAAGCACCTGGAAACTCTCCGGTGCTGTTTATAAAGTCTGTGGGCACACCGCAGATGACAAGCACTTTTTGGGAGAGGATGGCACAACACCTGATGTGCTGATGCTGTACAGATAGTTGAAATGTGTTTGTACTACTTATGTGTTTGTAGTGTATTCTGTTTCGAATAATTTCATAATGTAATCTGTTAACTGTAATGTCTTCTTTTGCAAAACGTCCCAGTAATTAAATTACTTTTAATTATATCTTTTTTTCTGTACTGTAACAGAATACAGTTACTGTCATGCGACGGAGGCTGAGGCAAGTATGGACTGAGGCAAGTATGCAGAATAGAAACTCCCTTTAGTAGGGCAACAGGCATACAAATCCATAACATAGTCTTAGGAACTGAAAACCACAGAACATCTAGAACTACACACTGGGGAAGTACCTACAGGTCTTCTGCACAGTAAACCCGGAAGTGCTGGCAATGAGGCTCACATTACTGGGGGTGGAGCCAGACTGCGTAGATGAGAGGGCACTGTGACAGAACCTCCCCTAAGGGTGCTACTCCCAGTCTTGTGCTAGAAGATTCCAGCCCTGACAACATGCAGACCAAGAATTACTTCAGCACATAAATGAGCTGGAAAGCAATCTCTGGTTCGCTGGCTTTCTCAATTGTGGGAACATAGGATAGTGTTTAATAGAACATAAGTCTTTATTCTAAAGACCATTTCAACAAAACTTTTTTATTATCACAACATGAGTCATTATGCAGAAAAATCAATTTCGAGTTTCTTCATTACACAAAAGTTTATTTTGTAACTCAAGTTCATCTTTCAACAAAAGCCCCTCATTTGACTCCTCATTTAACAAACACTTCTTGTCAGCACTCTAGCAGTACCGGTACTTTATGGATTTATTTTAGATTTATGTTGAATACCCATCAACACTCTAGAGGGTGCATTTTTGGTCAGTTCAGTTTCCAATTCATACCAGTTAAAATTAGTGTCTTCAGACCTATTGAAATTGGGTCGCCTTGACCTAATTTTAAAGTCACAGGGGCCATATGAAATATGCACGTTTTCATGTAAAAAGTTAGTTATGTCAAATTTAGTACAGGTTTGTTTGTTATTTATACCAGATATACCTATGGACATCCTTTTTAACCTTGTAAAACCTAGGTCACCTTGACCAAGTTTTCAAGGTCTTTTTTTTGCATGCTCTAATGAAATATTAATAGATTTGCTTTTACTTTATATTAGGCATTACTCCACGGCACGCCCAACCAGCCTAGAGAAGCTGGGTGACTTTAGAGTCTGCAGTTTTTGTCGGATCATCTGGCTTTATTGTCATTTATCTCAGTTTTATACTATGAACATGACTGTTAATTATTTAAAAACTAGGTCATCTTCACCTAATTTCCAGCATCATAGGGACACTACCCTCAGAATATTCAAAAGCCAATTCTTTTTTTACCTGATTTCCATGTCACAAGAATCAACTTTAAGACAAAACATGATGATACTAAGCGTGCTGTTGACCATGTGGGGAATACACCCAGTGTTCTGTGACAAGAGCCCATTTCAAATTAAACAAAGGTTCATCGTTGTAAAACTTGTGCTTGTTGTTGGACACAGTCACAATATTACTCCAAAGTTAATTTACAACATTATCACCAAACATTAAGTAATTCTTTTCAATCACAGGTTTCTCACTAACTAAACATTCCTCATTAACTGGCCCTTCATCATTACACTGAGGACCAACATAATATGAAATATACACAACCAAAATATTATCTTATCACTCTGGTTCATCAGTACACAAAAGGTCCTAGTTACATAAAGGTTCATGTTTATAAAATAGTTCACCTTTATCTGCAGAGGCTGTTGCTTCGGTCTTTGGCATGGGCCATAAGATCCACCTCAGGCATGAGCTCTGGAGGTTGGACTGCCATGTCGGCCCCTAATAAGGATGCCGGAGAGGAGGCTGCCCTGTTGGCCTTGAACGAGAACACCAAAGAGGAGGCCTCCCCGTCAGCCTCAGACGAGAACACTGGAGAGGGGGCCACCCTGTTGGCCTTGGATGAGAGCACAGGAGTGGAGGCTAGTCTGTCTCTCAAGACAAGATGCCACAACCTACTGGACATTGCCCTCTATACGTGGCTACCAATATTTGTCCCCAATGAGCTCCAGAATATGCTGGGCATCGAGGTGGTCCATGGAGAATGAGGTATGTGCCACAGTGAGGAGATGTCTAGGCAGGAATGGCGGCAAGTATGTGAGCTCCTGCTCCTGTCAGGAACGTGACATGCAAGGCTCTTGGTGATGGATAGGCTGATGTTGCAAAGGCTGAGCTCAGGTTTGAAGGCACCTTTATTGGCCACTCCAGGGTATGCAGGGAGGGAGGTTTCCTTGTTATCCTCCTCGTGGTGCTCTGGCGTTGAGGCTGCCTTGTTAGGCTTAACAACACATACTCCCCCTGGGTGGTCTGGGAGGGAGACAGCCTGCTTGGTGAATGGCATAACCCCACAACACATGGTGGGGGTGATGCTGGGAGAATGAGCTTTTCCTAATCCATTCCACTTCCTTCAGGTGCTGGCGGAGCAATCTGTCATGCAACAATGTGGCTGGAGTGATGGACAGATGCAAGTATGCAGAACAGAAACTGCCTTTATTAAGTGAAACCTGAAAACCTCAGGATGTCTTAAGCTTCACAATGGGGAACAACACACAAGAGACCTAAGCTGCATTCACACAGGAAGCAGCAAGCAACATGTGAATCTCTTTGCCACTGAACTATACACGAAGTTGCCTCGCGAGGGAAGCGAATTGCTTTGATGGTGAAGTGTTGCTCTTGTTGCTTTGGTAACTCACTTATGTTTCCTGCTTAAAAATCTTCCTGAGCAAAACTGTGAGCAGCACTGAGCTAGTTCACTACAGATAGTACATGATATAGGTACATGAGAGATTTTATTAACTTTATCTTATATTATTTTAATTTATTTTTGCTCATATTATCATAATTAATAGCTTAATATTATGATTATTATTATCACACGGCATGTTTAGAACAGGATTTTTTGTGCGCCATGAACCGGCAAAGGTTAAACATATATACATATATACTCACAGTAAATGACAACCGTTTCAGAAATCTGGACCCATGCATGGCATTATTATCCTTGTAAAATCTCTGTTTGCAGTCATAATAATGATGGTAGAATAATTAAACTTGTGTTCACTGTTTCCCTAAGAAAATGTTTTGTGAAACTCAGTGTTTGGTGGCATTTGTCAATCAATGGTTTGTTTATGCTTTGATTAGTGAGATTTCAGTTTTCACTGGCGATCACTGACTTTACATGTTCGCTTTCACTCATCACTACCTGTGTGAATACAGCTTTAGAGAATCTGTAGCATGCAAGTTCAGTGTTGTAGTGGTAAAGGTGCTGGGCTCATGATCGAAAGGTCATGGATTTTGATTCCCATTAGACCCCCACCGTGCTAAGACCTTTGGGCAAGGTCTTAAACACTAGTGCACCTCAGTCCACCCATTAGTATAAATGGGTCACAGTAAAATTAGTGGGAAGGTAAACTGTGATAGTCTAGCATCCCATTCAGAATGAGATTAACTCCTAGTTGCTTTACGCTACAGAAACCGGAATAAGCTCCACCTGTGATGTCAGTAAGCTCAGATGTGATGACACTCGGCTCAGTTGTAAAAAGCCCAACAGACTTATCTCTGCACCACTGTGGGACCTTGTGTGCATTTCTATATTCCTTTAATCAGCTGCCTAATCCACATCTGGAAAGTGTAGGCACGCTGTTGGTCTCCCGTCCAGTAAATATGGAAGCACTGGTACACTGCTGGTGGGTAATGTGAAATCTAAATCTTGATGATAAATCTAAATCTAAATATTAAATCTAAATCTAAATGTTAAATTTAAATATAAGTGTTAAATCTGAATGTTAAGTCTAAATGTAAATGTAAAAGTTAAATCTAAATGCTGAGTCTAATTATAAATGTTAAGTCTAAATCTAAATTTTAAATCTGAATCTTAATAATAAATGTTGAATCAAAATGTTACATGTTAAATCAAAATCTTAATTTAAAGTCTAAATCTAAATGTTAAATGTTGAATCTAAATGTTACATTTCAAATCTAAATCAACAGGTTCTCTCTAAATCAAAATTATGAGTCTAAATTTAAATGTTGAATCTAAATATAAATGTTAAATGTTAAATGTAAATATTAAATCTAAATCTTAATTCTAAATGTTAAGTCTAAATCTTAATGTTAAATGTTTAATTTAAATGTTAAATCTAAATCTAAAAGTTAAGTCTAAAACTAAATGTTAAATCTAAATCTAAATGTTTAGTCTAAATCTAAATGTTAAATGTTCAATCAAAATGTTAAATGTTTAATCTAAATGTTAAATCAAAATGTTAAATATTAATGTTAAGTCTAAATCTAAATGTTAACAGTTTAATCTAAATGTTAAATATCAACTTTAAGTCTAAATCTAAATGTTAAAGCTACCTCAAGTCAAAATCAAAATGTTAAATCTAAATCTTAATGTTAAGTCTAAATCTAAATGTTAAATCTTAATCTAAATGTTAATTGTACATGAAAATGTTAAATGTTTAATCTAAATGTTAAATCTAAATGTTAAAAGTTTAATCTAAATGTTAAATATAAACGTTAAGTCTAAATCTAAATGTTAAATCTACCTGTTAAGTCAAAATCTAAATGTTAAATCAAAATCTTAATGTTAAGTCAAAATCTAAATGTTAAATGGTAAATCTTAATCTAAATGTTAAGTGTACATGAAAATGTTAAATGTTTAATCTAAATGTTAAATCTACCTGTTAAGTCAAAATCTAAATGTTAAATCTAAATCTTAATGTTAAGTCAAAATCTAAATGTTAAATGGTAAATCTTAATCTAAATGTTAAGTGTACATGAAAATGTTAAATGTTTAATCTAAATGTTAAATATAAATGTTAAATATAAATGTTAAGTCTAAATCTACATGTTAAAAGTTTAATCTAAATGTTAAATATAAAAGTTAAGTCTAAATCTAAATGTTATATCTACCTGTTAAGTCAAAATCTAAATGTTAAATCTAAATCTTAATGTTAAGTCTAAATCTAAATGTTTAGCCTAAACTTAAATGATAATTGTTAAATCTAAATGTTAATTCCTAATCTAAGTATCTAGACTAAACCCAATTCTTAATTTTTGAATCTAAATCTTAATGTCATATGTTGAAGCTGAATGTTACATTTTAAATCTAAATCTAAAGGTTGAATCTAAATCAAAATGTTAAGTCTAAATCTTAAATCTAAATCTAAATGTTAATTCTAAATCTAAATGTTGAATTTAAATGCTAAATCTGAATCTAAATATTACATCTAAATCTAAATGTTAAATATAATTCTAAATGTTAAGTCTAAATCTAAATTTTAAATCTGAATCTTAATGGTAAATGTTGAATCTAAATGTTACATGTTAAATCAAAATCTAAATTTAAAGTCGAAATCTAAATGTTAAATGTTGAATCTAAATGTTACATTTCAAATATAAATCTATAGGTTCAATCTAAATGTAAATGTTAAATGTAAATGTTAAGTCTAAATCTAAAAGTTAAGTCTAAAACTAAATGTTAAATCTAAATCTAAATGTTTAGTCTAAATCTAAATGTGAAATCTTCAATCAAAATGTTAAATGTTTAATCTAAATGTTAAATCAAAATGTTAAATATTAATGTTAAGTCTAAATCTAAATGATAACAGTTTAATCTAAATGTTAAATTTCAACTTTAAGTCTAAATCTAAATGTTAAATCTACCTGTTAAGTCAAAATCTAAATGTTAAATCTAAATCTTAATGTTAAGTCAAAATCTAAATGTTAAATGGTAAATCTTAATCTAAATGTTAAGTGTACATGAAAATGTTAAATGTTTAATCTAAATGTTAAATATAAATGCTAAATGTAAATGTTAAGTCTAAACCTAAATGTTAAAAGTTTAATCTAAATGTTAAATATAAACGTTAAGTCTAAATCTAAATGTTAAATCTACCTGTTAAGTCAAAATCTAAATGTTAAATCTAAATCTTAATGTTGTCAAAATCTAAATGTTAAATGATAAATCTTAATCTAAATGTTAAGTGTACATCAAAATGTTATATGTTTAATCTAAATGTTAAATATAAACGTTAAGTCTAAATTTAAATATTATATCTACCTGTTAAGTCAAAATCTAAATGTTAAATCTAAATCTTAATGTTAAGTCAAAATCTAAATGTTAAATGGTAAATCTAAATCTTAAGATTTTAAGAGTACATCTAAATATTAAATGTTTAATCTAAATGTTAAGTCTACATCTACATTTTTTATGTTTAATATAAATGTTAAGTCTTAATCTCAGTGTTAAGTCTGAATCTAACTGTTAAATGTTAAATCTAAATCTAAATGTTAAGTCTAAATCTTAATGTTAAATGTTTAATCTAAATGATAATTCTAAATCTAAAAGTTAAGTCTAAAACTAAATGTTAAATCTAAATTTAAATGTTTAGTCTAAATCTATATGTTAAATGTTCAATCTAAATGTTAAAGGTTCATTCTAAATGTTACGACTAAATCAAAATTTTTAATCTAGAATAAAGGTTAAATCTAAATTAAAATGTTAAGTCTAAATCTAAATGTTTAATCTAAATCTAAATGTTAAATGTTTAGTATAAATGTCCAATGTTAAATCTAAATCTAAAAGTTAAGTCTAAATGTAAATATTAGATCTAAATCTTAATGTTAAGTCTAAATCTTAATGTTAAATGGTAAATCTAAATCTAAATGTTAAGTGTAAATCAAAATGTTAAATGTTTAATCTAAAGGTAAATCTAAATGTTAAATGTTAAGTCTAAATCTAAATGTTAAGCCTAAATTTAAATATTAATTGTTCAATCTAAATGCTACGTCTAAATCTAAATCTTGAGTCTAAATCTAAATGTTAAATCTAAATCTTAATGTTGTCAAAATCTAAATGTTAAATGATAAATCTTAATCTAAATGTTAAATATTAATGTTAAATCTAAATCTAAATGTAAAATCTAAATGTTAAATGTTAAGTCTAAATTTAAAGGTTAATTGTTAAATCTAAATGTTAAGTCTAAATGGTAAATGTTAAATCAAAATCTAAATGTTAAATGTTAAGTTTAAATCTAAATGTTAAATTTAAATGCTAAATCTTAATCTAAATATTAAGACTAAATCTAAATGTTAAATCTAATTCTAAATATTAAATCTAAATGTTAAATCTAAAAGTTACATCTAAATTTTTAAATCTAAATTAGAGGTAAACATAAATCTAAATGTTCAATCTTATGTTAAATCTCAATCTTAAAATTTAATCAAATTCTAAAAATTAAGTTTAATTCTAAATATTAAGTCTAAATATAAATGTTGACTCTAAATCTAAATATTAAGTCTAAATCTAAATCTAAATGTTAAATATAAATCTTATGTCTAAATGTAAATGTCAAGTCAAAATCTAAATGTTAAGTCTAAATCTCATATTAAATCTAAATGTTAAATGTTCAAACTAAATCTAAAATTTAAGTCTAAATCTAAATGTTTAATGTTTAATCTAAATGTTAAATCTCAATCTAAATGTTTAATCTAAATCTAAATGTCAAGTCTAAATCTAAATGTTAAATCTAAATTTTAAATCTAAATACTAAGTATTAACCTAAATGTTAAGTCTATATATAAAAGTTGAATCTAAATTTAAATGTTAAGTCATAATCTAAATGTTAAATATAAATCTAAATGGTAAATCTAAATATAAATGTTAAGTATGAATCTAAATGTCAAGTTTAAATCTAAATGTTAAATATAAATATAAATGTAAAGTTAAAATCTAAATGTTAAGTCTAAATCTATTGTTAAATCTAAATGTTAAATCTAAATCTAAATATTAAATATAAATCTTAATGTCAAGTCAAAATGTAAATGTTAAATCTAAATCTAATGTTAAATCTTAAATTTAAATGTTAAATCTAAATCTAAGTGTTAAGTCTAAATCTAAATGTTATGATTAAATCTAAATGTTAAATATAAATGTTAAATGATAAATTTAAATCAAAATGTTAAATCTAAATCTAACAGTTAAATCTAAATCTAAATGTTAGTTCTCAATCTAAAGTCTAAATTTAAATTTAAAATGTTAAATTCAAATGTTAAGTCTGAATCTTAATTTTAAATCTAAATCTTAATGTTTAGTCTAAATCTAAATGTTAAATCCAAATTTCTAAGTCTGAATTTAAATGTTAAGTCTAAATCTAAATGTCAAATCTAAATGTTAAAAATAAGTGTTAAATCTAAATCTATATGTTAAATAATTTTTTCTTAGTTTTATCTTAAATGTTAAATCTTAATGTTAATTCTAAATCTTATTGATACATCTAAAATGATAAATGTGAAATCTAAATGTAAAATCTAAATGTTAAGTCTAAATACTAAATCTAAACCTTAGTGTTAAATCTAAATCAAAATGTTAAATCTAAATCTTATGTTAATTATAAATCTCAAAATGTAATCAAATTCTAAATGTTAAGTCTAAATCTTAATGTAAAATCTAAATCTAAATGTTAAATTTAAATCTTAATGTTAAGTCTAAATATAAATGTTTTGTCTAAATGTAAATGTTAAATCTAAATGTTAAGTCTAAATCAAAATGTCAAGTCTAAATCAAAACATTAAATGTTGAATCTAGATCTATATCTAAATGTTAAATGTTAAATCTAAATTACAAGTCTAATTATAAATGTTAAATCTAAATCTAAATGTTAATTCTAAATGTAAATGTTAACTCTAAATCTAAATAATAAGTCTAAATCTGAATGGTAAATGTTAAATTTAAATTTTATGTCTAAATCTAAATGTCAAGTCAAAATCTAAATGTGAAATCTAGTTCTAATGTTAAATCTAAATGTTAAATGCTAAATCTCAATCTAAATGTTACATCTAAATCTTAATGTTAAGTCTAAATTTAAATGTTAAATCTAAATGTTACATGTTTAATCTAAATGTTAAGTCAAAATCTAAATGTTTAATCTAAATCTAAATGTCAAGTCTAAATCTAAATATTACATCTAAATCTAAATTTTAAAACTAAATATTAAGTCTAAATCTGAATGTTAAGTTTAAATTCAAAAGTTAAGTATAAATCTAAATGTTAAATCTAAATCAAAATGTGAAATCTAGGGCTCCCGAGTGGCGCATCGACAAGGTGGTCGTGTGATAGGGAAGGCAAAAAGTTGATGGGTGGGAATTGGATACGACTAAATTAGGGACAAAAATGGAGAAAAATCCAAAAAAAAAAAAAAAAGTGAAATCGAAATCTTTAGTCTAAATTTAAATGTTAAATCTAAATCTAAATGTTTAATCTAAATCTAAATGTCAAGTTTAAATTGAAATGTTAAATCTTAATCTAAATTTTTAAACTAAAACTAAATTTTAATTCTAAATATTAAGTCTCAATCTAAATGTTAAACCTAAATCTAGATGTTTAATCTAAATCTAAATGTCAAGTCTAAGTCTAAATGTTAAATCTAAATCTTAACTCTAAATATTAAGTCTAAATCTAAATGTGAAGTCTAAATCTAAATGTTAAATGTTAAAACTAAACATTAAGTTAAAATATAAATGTTATGTCTAAATATAAAAGTTAAATCTAAATGTTAAACTTAAACCTAAATGTTAACTCTAAATCTAAATGTTAAATCTTAATCTTAATGTTAAGTCCAAATCTAAATGTTAAATCTAAATCTAAATGTTGAATCTAAATCTAAATGTTAAGTCTAAATCTAAATGTTAAATTTAAATCTAAATGTTAAATATAAATGTTAAATCTAAATTTTAAATCAATATTTAAGTCTAAATTTAAATGTTAAATCTAAATGTTAAGTCAAAATCCTAATGTTAAATATAATTTTTTAAATCAAAATTTTAAGTCTAAATTTAAATGTTACATGTTAAATCTAAATGTTAAATCTAAATCTTAATGATAAGTTTAAATCTAAATGTTAAGTCTATATCCAAATGTTAAATCTACAATCTAAATGTTAAATCTAAATGTTAAATCTTAATCTTAATGTCCAATCTTAATCTAAATGTCATGTTAAATTTCAATCTCAATGTAAATCTAAATGTTAAATGTAACTGTTAATTCTAAATCTAAATGTTAAATCTAAATCGAAATGTTAAGTCTAAATGTAAATGTTGAATCTAAATCTAAATGTTAAGTCTAAATTTAAATGCTAAATCTAAATCCAAATGTTAAGTCTAAATCTAAAAGTTAAATCTAAATGTTAAGGCTAAATCTAAATCTAAATGGTAAATCTAAATGTTAAACTTAATCTTAACGTCCAATCTTAATCTAAATGTTATGTTAAATTTCAATCTAAATGTAAATCTAAATGTTAAATGTAAATGTTAATTCTAAATCTAAATGTTAAATCTAAATAGAAATGTTAAGTCTAAATCTAAATGTTAAATGTTTAATCTAAAAGTTAAATCTAAATCTAAATGTTAAGTCTAAATGTTAATGTTGAATCTAAATCTAAATGTTAAGTCTAAATTTAAATGCTAAATCTTAAATCTAAATGTTAAGTCTAAATCTAAAAGTTAAATCTAAATGTTAAGGCTACATCTAAATCTAAATGGTAAATCAAAATGTTAAATCCTAATGTCCAATCGTAATCTAAATGTTAAATATTAAATCTAAATCTAATTGTTAAATGTTAAATCTAAATGTTAAATCTATATCTAAATGTTACATCTAAATGTTAAATCTAAATATTAAATCTAAATGTTACATGTTAAATCTAATTGTTAAATGTTAAATCTAAATCTTAATGTTAAATCTAAATCTAAATGTTAAATCTAAATGTTTATAATATAATAAATGCTATAATATAATATATGCTAATTGACCACACCCCTTGGCGTTACCTCAATCATAACCACGCCCACTACTCAGGACCGTGGTGGATGGGTGAACATGGCTGCCAGCTCTCTAAAAGCAGGAGAAATAGAACAGGCGGTAATGGCAGGTATGGTAGGTACTTCAAAGTGCACTTTCAAGGGTACCATTCATTACCAACAAGTCATTAATTTCCTAGCACATTTTAATAACTACATTTTTACTTAAGTCCACAGACAATAGCCTCTTATACATATGCAACACGTCATTATTTAAACACGAACCTTTTTTTAGGCAGTGATTAAAAAAGCACATAAAATACAGAAGTTTTTATTTATTTTATTTATTATATAAATTTTTATTTATTAACAATGGCCACAAAGCAGCTTTAAAGTAATCCATATCCTTGTACATTTTAATATATTTTTTCTCACCTGCATCTGTTATGATAAAAAAGGATCTCATTTTATTGTGCTTTTAGCTTAGGTGCCCATGTAGTGTATACTAAAACAATTATGCAGCTCATGCTCAGTGGATGATAAAATTAGAATTTAGCGACATTAGCCTTCCTTTCAGGGCATAATTGTTAATTAATATACACTACATGGGAATGACACCTTTCAGCAAGAAGGTCTTGGACTAGCAAGCAGTTCAGAGTGTACCCCTCCTTTGCCCAGAGTTGGTTGAGATAGACTCCAACCTACCTGCAACCCTAGTAGGATTAAGCAGTTTGGCAAATGAATGAATACATAGGAATGCTGAGATTTAATTTGGCCTGCTATCATTTTATCTATCATTTTTCATCTATCTTGGAATGTGTCAGTTGCAGCTCGAGCAGGCAGCGTCATCATTATAATGCTTTAAAATGGATAAATTAACAATAAAAAATTTTGTTTTGTATTGATTTTCTTGTATTTACTTGTAATGTATTCTTTGAAGAAGTATGCAAATGCATCTTTACAGAGCCAGTTTTCTTCTGTGTTCATGTAGTATGTAGGCTAAGCTATGATTAAGTCGCTCAGTGGTAAATCAATTGTTTGTTGCTCCCTGTGTGAATGCAGCTTAAGCATGCTAAAACACTCAGCAGTGCTTATTCCCTCAGCTGAAAGCACAGAGCTAACCTGGTACACATAAACTATATAAAAATATGTACACATAAACTATATAAAAAAAATAAATGTTACTTTGCTTTTCATTATTGTTCTCCAAAGTATTAAAACTCTACAAAGGGTTTAAAGAGGTATCATTACACAGCTTGGTACACAACTGGTAATTATAGCAAGATAGCAAACCAAATTGCACTATTCCAGTGTAGCATATACAAATCTATTTTATTATCTGCATATCTTTATTATACTGTATTCCTCAAAGTGCCAAATACTCTGGAACAGACTGTTTTGAGCATATTATTTTGCAGTATTTTATTAGAGGCCTACTCAATCTTTTTCATAATAGTATGTTAAGTCTGTAATTGTAATTTTATTTTGTGGTATGTATGCTATTTTCTCCTCACCTTTGAAACAAAACTCTTAAAAGGAGGGCAAGAGGGCAGAGAGTGCTGGAAGTTGTACAGGAAGGAAATAACTTAGACCTTCCGCCTTTCAAGGTTGCAAAACTGTGTCCACATGGGCATAGCCTCCATGATTATCATGTAGAGTATATGAACCAAAATGTCAGCAACATTAAACTCAAAAATAAACAAAGTGACTGCCATGTTAAAAAAAATGGTTCAGTATAGTGAACAAAAACAATAACTTTTTAAAAATTTCAGGCCACCAGAATTTGTTGAAAGTATACTTCCTTGCATTCTTCAGTGCTCAGAAAAAAAACAAAACATTGTACATCTCGTGCGCACCAGAATGTATCTTGTGAGCACCAGAAAGTATCTCGTGCGCAACAGAAATTACATTAACATAGCAGGTAGAGAAAGCTAGCATCATTAGCCTAGACATCTATTGTTTACTTTATGTCAGTAAAGTTAACATTTATCTATACCTTATCATCTTTTAGTTGGTTGATGACACTATCAGGTATATTTCGCGTTTTCGGGAAAGAGAATAAGTCCACCTCTGCAGCCATTCCTTGGGGTTAATGATCTTAATGAGCCCAGAGGCATACGCACAGGAAGCACAACTGCCTGTGCTTAACCTAAGGTTTCTCGTGAGCACGACCTACTTACAGAAAGTATCTCGTGAGCACGAGAAAGTATCGCGTGCGCACGAGAAAGTATCGCGTGCGCATGCGATACCTTCTCGTGCTCACGAGATACTTTCTGGTGCGCACGTGATAGTTTCTGGTGCGCACGCGATACTTTCTCGTGCTCACTAGAAACGGCTCTTTTTTTTCCCACCATGTCCCTTTAGGGGCTCCGTATAAAACCACTTAACCTTGCAGGAAAATTATTGAAAAAATGGAACAAGGAATTCAACGAGAAATGTTTATAGAAAAAATGAACAGGAAAAGATGTGAAAGTAGTAAATTCAAGGTGCCGAGAAACCTCCGAGAACCAGTAGTATTGTAAAGAAAAATTAGTTGAAGAGGAGATGTTTAAGAAAGATATTCAAGAACATGCTGCTGAGACCTGAGGTCACAATCAGAAAGATGTAAAAATTATAATTTAAAAAAGTAAATATCTCATTTTTGTTGGTACTACAAATATTTTACAATTTATTATCACCCATGAGAATGGGTGTCTTATTGCAGGAATGTGTTATTTGACATTTAAAATGCAACACTCCTTAAAGCACTATGAATCGGTGGATGCGTGGGTGTGGTCAAGCGCCCTCTGCAGGTGGAGAAGAGCCAGGCAAAGCTAGCACGTAATGAATGAGTGCACCTGTGTCTGGTTATGTGCCCTACTTTTGTGTATTCTCTCTGTGTGTTTGCAGATGGAGAGTAGCTGATGACTCGTGAGAGAGTGCTCTGTGCATGTATGTGTGTATGTAGTGTGTGGCATAATGCTTAAAGACTTGAAGTGTGGATTAAAGACATCTGAAAAGTGTCTGCTTTATGTGGAAACTAAATAAACAAAGTGAACTGTATTTCAGTCAGTCATCTTCTCCCGCTTGATCCGGGGTGAGGTTGCAGGGGCAGCAGCCTAAGCAATGAGGTCCAGATGTCCCACTCACTAGCCACTTTCTCCAGCTCTTCCAGGGGAACCAGGAGACATAGTCCCTCCACTGCATTCTGGGTCAGCCACGGGGTCTCTTCCCGGTTGGACATGCCTGAAACACCACACCAGGAAGGCGTTCAGGGGGCATTCTAATTAGATGCCCAAGCCACCTCAACTGACTCCTCTCAATGTGGAGAAGCAGTGGTTCTATTCCGAGCTTCTCCTGGATGGCTGAGTTTCTCACCCAATCTCTGAAGCAAA
This sequence comes from Tandanus tandanus, assembly GCA_039654325.1. NCBI lineage: Eukaryota > Metazoa > Chordata > Actinopteri > Siluriformes > Plotosidae > Tandanus > Tandanus tandanus. The sequence continues at coordinate 2,181,962 of JBCNYH010000010.1, forward strand.
GCCCCACCACACAGCAAAGGAAGCTTGTCTCAGCCGCTTGTATCCTTGATTCTTGTATTTTTGTATTCTTGTTCGTTCAGTCACTACCCAAAAGCTCATGACCATAGGTGAGGGTAGGAACGTAAATAGACTGATGAATTTAGAGCTTTGCCTTTTGTCTCAGCTCCCTCTTCACCATGACGGAATGGTACAAGCTCTGCTTTTCAGCAGAGGCAGCACCGAGCCACCTGTCGCTCTCCTGTTCCATCCTTCCCTCACTCGTGAACAAGACCCCGAGATACTTGAACTCCTCCATTTGGGGCAGGACCTCATTCCAGACTTATAGAACCATGGCCTTAGAGGTGCTGATTCTCATTCTGGCTGCTTCGCACTAGCTGCAAATCGCTCCAACGAGAGCTGGAGGTCCTGGTTTGATGAAGCCAAAAGGACAACATCATCCGCAAAAAGCAGAGACGAGATCCTATGGCCACCAAACCAGAACACCATATAGCCCGAGGGGTACGGTCTTCTCTAAATCCACAAAGAACATGATTTGGCAAACTTCCATGCCCCCTCCAGGATATTGTAGAGTGTAGTGCTGCAGCTGGGGCGAAAACCACATTGTTCCTCCTGAATCTGAGGTCCGACCATTGGTCAGATCCTCCTCTCCAGTACTCCTCCAGTACTTCAGTAGGCTGAGGTGGGTAATTCCACGATAGTTGGAACACACGTTCCGTTTCCCCTTTTTAAAATGGGGAACTACTATCCCGGGTTGCCAGTCCAGAGATACGGCTCCCGTTGATCATGCAATGTTGCAGAGATGTCAAGACATCATACAACATCCAGAGACAACATCCGGAGCCCTGAGGTATTCAGGGTGGGTCTCATCCACCCCCAGAGCCCGGCCACCGACAAGCTTTTTGACTACCTCGGCGACCTCAGCCCCAGCGATGGGTGGACCCCCACCCAAACGCCCAGGGTCTTCCTCCTCCACAGATTGCATGTGTCTGTTTCTATTTTAAAAACTTCGGGACTGTTACAGAATCCTATGAGTTCTTTCCGATAGATTCTCCTTAGATTGCAGTAATTTACATAATACAAAATTCCTAAACAGATGTGGACAAACATTACAATAGTATGTTTGTACTATATAGAGTATTTATGCATACAAGTACTGTAAAGAAGAATGGCTGCACATTAGGAGGACAGCAAGGACAATTCACTGTATGCACATATCATGCCAATTTTCATTAGCAATATTGTGGTACCAACTAGACAACACTGAAATGAAAACACAAAGCTGATAAAACTATGGCAAAGACCCATTCTGTGGTTTCATTTTCAACATTAGTGCACAGTATCTGACTATAAGAAAAGGCAAATGCAAAGGAGCATTGTATTCTTTTCACATTTTTTTTTCCATGTTTGAGTTTACCAATATGTAAATATATGTTAATTATTAAGAGGCACTGCATGCTCCTGAAATAAAAGCCTTCAATATGCCATCATGAGTTTGAGCCCCGAGTAATGCACAAAGCCATTCTTGGCTTGGAGGGTGCATTAGCTTTTGTATTTTTAAAATGCTAGTGTATGTCAGTTTTGACCGCACAAATGAATTCCTATTTGAGGAACAAAAATTAGGTGGTGGTGGTGGTTGTGTGGGGTGGGGTATGAGTTAAGAAACTGCAAAATAACTGGCTGAGTTAGAAAATAGTCAAGATAAAGACCTCATTTTACATAATTTTAAATAGGCTGACACTGACATGAAAATAGATGTCATTCTATGGAAAAATTGACTTGAAGCGAAAAAAATAAAAATAAAAACAATTTACTGTTATCACAGATGGCTGTTAATTGGTCGATTTACACAACATGCCAACAACCTTTAAGAATAAGTACAAAAAACCCTAAAACAAAACAAACAAAAACCCCAAAACATGAGCATATGTTGTAGAATCACCTTTTGCACCAATTACAACTGCAAGTCTCTGGGTATGTCTCTATGATCTTGGGATATATAGCCACTGGGATTTTTGCCTATTCTTCAAAGCAAAACTGCTACAGGTCCATCAAGAATTTGTATCTGTATAATAAATACAAGAAAAATAAACCAATATGTGTCATGATCTCTGCCTGGCTGTGGTGTTGTTTTAGTGTCTGAACAGTAGGTGGAGGCAGAGCAGGCTACAGAAGCCACTGAGGGGGGGAGCCTGGCTAGCTCCTGCTCACACACCTGAGTTCCATCTGGCTTAATCAGGGAGACCTACATTAGGAGCAGCAGGAGCAACCAATCTTTGATGATCTGCTTTCAACCATGGTAATCAGGTTGTGCGCGCGCACAATCTCTCTCGCTCAAAACTGGAGAAATTCTGTGTTGGAAACTTATCTTTGTTCTCAGCACCTGGTATCCTTTGATGCAGATTCCTGTCCAAGTCTCCGTGCTCCAGTCAATCACCACAGAGCCTCTGGAAAGATTCACCTTTGTGGCCTACCTGCCTGCTCTCCCTCCGACAGCTCAGCTTCTCTCACCACAGCCAGTGCCCCCTCCTCCAGTCAGGAATTCGTATTAGCAAAGGCATAGACCCTCCTTCTGGATTCCACCAGTACTCCTGGCTTGTTTACAGTAATAAACTCCTCAATAAATCATCTTTTACTCAACAGGCTTTTGGTGTTCTGCTTTACAGTCTACATTTGTGTATCTGCCTGTGTGGTTAATGACAAAATGGGAATTTTATAGATTACACTTACATATTTTAACAACGACAGAGACTGCTGATGTGACCTGAGTTAATTAGAGCTACAGAGTCTTTTGAGCATACTCATTCAGAGTTACTATGTGCTACACTGACACATGATAAAGCCAGCTCTGTAAAGGTGAGTTTGCATATGAATTAAAAATTTTAGTATACATTACAAGGAAAGATGGTGGCAGTGGTGCATAGTGGTTAGCAAATCCGCCTCACAGCAAGACGGTTCTGGGTTTGATTCCTGGGAGTTTCTATGAGGAGTTTTCCTTGTGCTTTCTTGGGCTTCCTTTGTGTACTCCAGTTTCCTCTCACAGCCCAAAGACTAATGGCTAATAGGTTGTTCCAAATTGCCTCTAGGTGTGTGTGTTTGTGAATGAATGTGTGTGTGTTGGCCCTGTAATGGAGTGATGAGCAGTTCAGGGTGAACCCCCCTTCGCTCAGGGTCTCCTGAGGTGGGCTCCAGCCTACCCTTGACCTTAGAAGGATTAAATGATTTGGCAAATGAATGAAAGACAAGAAAATACAAGAAAAAAACCCTCAAATTTTTATTGCTTATATTTGCATATATTTTTGCCCTGAAAGAGACTGGTCAGGTGAGCTGTGCACTTTGAGCTGAGGTAATAAACCCCACATACTACATGGGCACATAAGAAAAATGGCTCTAAAGGTTTGTTTGCACACAAATTTAAAATTTTGATACATACAACGAAATGCCATAAAAACTAAAACAATATTTTTTGGGTTTCTTTTTCTATTTGAAAGTGTGATAATGATGCTGCCTGCTGAAGTGCTCATGACAAACTGAGTGTCTGTCATTTGAAGCACTATCCACTTGGAATAATGTTTTTTAAGATAGCAGACCAATCAGATCACACTGTTCCAATGTAGTATATACTAATGTATTTTAAACACTAGATAACAAACCAGTCAGATCACACCATTTCAGTGGAGTATATATTGTTTAGGATAGTACACCTATTGAATAAATGGCCCTTAAAAAGAGAAAATTCCCATCGGATCTATTTGTGATTATTGGAATCTGGGCATAAGCATATATTCAATAAACGTAATGTGATTTTAAAAAAGATTTATAATTAAAAAGTTTTATAATCTGTGATTGCTGAACAAAAAAAAAAAAACCCTTATGCCTTAATTTATATCGTTTTACTTATGATGTTTCAAAATGGTGTTCCCTGATGGTAAATCTTTTACCGACACTTCAGTTCCTCAGAATAAATTAATCTTGCGTTAACATTAGTCATCTACGATAATAGGACTGTACATTTTCACATCACAGAGCATTTGCCCTTGGTCCACTTTTATACTGAAGTCAGCAAATGCACTTTTGGGAATGTGAGAACAGTCATATTCTATAGATGCAAAGGTCATACATGGTGCCCCAGATCCTTTAATATTTTGATGATCATTAGTATCTCTCAAACCTAGAATTCAATTAAGTCTCTAGTATAATGTTAGCTATTATGTTTATGCTTTAATTTTTTGTCAACTGATTTAATCAAATTTTAATAAAAAGTAAATCATTAGTGGCATTTGGCATGATGCCCTTATCCAGAGCGACTTACATAAGTCCCTAACTGTGAATATATTCTGATACTCACTAATACCCAGGTTAAGAATACCATCAGTCCAAAATCCCAGCTGACTTCAGGTGAGAGGTGGGGTATATCCTGAAAACGGGTCAATCTGTTTCAGGGCTGCCACCGACACAACCAACCATTCACACTCACTTTCACACCTATGTGCAGTTTAGAGTAACCGGTTGTTTTTCAACTGTAGCAGGAAACCGGATTGCCAAGAGGAAACCCACACAGGCACAGGGAGAACATGCAAAGTCTACACAGAATGGCCCTTGGTCAAGACTTGAACCCCAAAACTATGCTGTGATGTGATAGTGTTAAAAAAAACTGAGCCACTGTGTCAATGGTGAATATGTAAAAAAGGGTAAGGTTAATATAAGGTCTTAATGATATATTAATTCGATTCAAATAGCATACTGGTGAAAGTTAGATATACTGGTGCAGAATGAGGCATACGGAGCATTCAAGTGATGCTGCAATGCAGCATATGCTTGTGCTATAATAATGAATGTCAATGTAAAAAAACTGCTGTCAATAAGTTATTATAATGCCATTGTTAATTAACTTTTTAAAATATAAATTACCCCTTTAAATATTAAGTATCTTTTTTATTTATTCAATACAAAAATTCAATAACTTAATAATCATTGCAAAACAGAACACAAACATACTTCATACACCCTTGCTCTTGTTATGAAATACTCCATTTGTCTGGAGAAATTATGCACTTTGATGAACTCATTAGTCATGATCTTGTATTTACTCTAAGCTGTGATTAAAAAGTGTGGCAGCTTCCTTTGAATGGTGTGGATTTTGCCATGCGAACTGAACTGCTAATTCAGCACTTTTTAGATAATGCAAGTCTTGGAAAAAAGGGAAGTAAAAGCACATGTTTTATCAACATTTCCTGTGAAAGACCTTTTGACATGTTTTATCAACATTTCCTCTGAGGGACCTTTTGACATAAGCTTTGGCTTTTAATACCGACTGATTTTTTATTATTTTTTTTAATTATTATAATTTTAAAAAAATCTCAAAAATATTTTCTTTATTCTAAAACTTTTCATTTTAAAAACACACTGAATGTAATATAAAGATGTTAATTAAAAGTCAGAGTAATTATTATTTCAGCCACAAAAAGTGAATAAGCCACACTTAGTTTCTTTAATCACATTTTAATGGATGCCAGCTTTTTGGGTGAGAACACCCTTGAAGCTTTCTCCTGTACTCCTTGTTTTATAAGCTTACAGGATGATAAATGTGAAAATTTGTTTTGTTTTACTAATTTTCTCTTTTTGTACTTCTTTCTTTTTCTTTTCTATTGAATTTTGTTTGGACTTGTTCTATTTACACTGCATCTATAAGCATAAGTTGCATTCTATAGTTGAAACTGCTGAAAAAGTAGAATTTGGAAGCAAATCCATAATTCAAGCAATATTCAACAATATGCTTTGTCTTCTTCCCTAAAGCCTAATGGCTTTATGATGACATCAGTCACGAGTTAAAAAGAAATACATGTGTCATAAGATGTGTGCACTGCTAGAAAAACACTCACCAGTGCCAAAGTGGCATTGTGAGGCTTGGACAAAGCAGGTTTGACACAGGATTTGGCTTTTGCAAGGCTGAAAGTAATGATAAACTGCAAGAAGATGAAAATAGCTGCTGTAATTGTCCTCGTGCTCAAGATATCGCACAGCTTTTCTCTTCCAGGTCAGTTTCCTCTTTCTTTATATTATTATTACATTGCTCTGAAGTGAAGCAGTTCTTTCCATATTTGTCACCAAAGTAATATAAAATAAGGAATACTCATAGAAACAATGATTAGTGAAAAAAATATATAGTTGCATAATGTTTCTCTATATTAAATGGCATGCCAGTAATTTATTAACACTGACAAAAAAAAAAAAAAAAAAGTACACAAAAAGTACAAAAGTAAAGTTATATTTTACTACTGTTTCTAAGGCAGTGCATGCTAACTAATTTTACAGATGGAAATTTTTTGATCTACAATGTACATAAGAACAGATGCCTTACGGACAAACTGCAGGGGTTAGAAGTGTGTGACCCTTTAAATCCTAAACACCACTTTCGCTGGATTTCTGAGGACCAAATGCTTAATATTGCCCAGAAGAAATGCCTTGGTGTAGGAAGCAAGAAGGAGGGCAATAAACTTCAGTGGTACATGTGTAGCGCGAAAAGTGACCTCCAACAGTGGGAATGCAGAAACAATTCACAATTTAATCTTAAGAATGAATCACTATACTTGTCTCTTAAGGGAGAATCTTATTCTCTAACACTATCCAAAAAGCAGGAAGACATGAGCCAGTGGACAATACATGGGACAACAGACAGCATTTGCTCTAAACCATATCAAGGTATTCACTAATAATTTTATTTAGTGATATATATATATGTGTGTGTGTGTGTGTAGATTTCCGTATGTA
>JBCNYH010000010.1:2217324-2227681 GCA_039654325.1 Tandanus tandanus
AAAGTAAATATATTTTGTGAACTATGTAAAGAGAACCAAATGAACCACATGAATGTTTCAGTCTTTGACTCAGAAAGCAGCACTTGATGGCCCACCCATTTACCTATTCATATGATAATGGAAAGGTAAATCGGCAGTGATTATTGTGGGATGTCTGATGTAATAGGATAGATCACTTAGCGATGCTTTTATGGGGCCAGACTGTGTTCCTCTGTCTCATTGTCTTTTTGTTTATCTGTCCCATTATCTCTGTAACGATGATATGCCAGTGTATCACATGACCTACACATTTGACATGACCTACTGATGGAGCCACACACTCTTCACTCACACTGGGATATCCCACCTGCAGAGCTTTATGCACTGCTTTTTAGTTTTTACACTGCTTGAGGAGCTGCAGGATGGCAGACTTGCACATGTCTGCTGTTGAAACCTCAAAGTTTAGCAGATTAGCTTATAGTTTACATAGCTGAAATTCTTCAAATTTTTGGGACAGTCGTGACAAGCATTTCACTACATATTGTACTGAGTATGATCTTGTACGTGACAAATACATTTGAATTTTTTTTTTTGAATAGAATTTCAGCACTGCCACACATAAGCGAAAATGTTTTATATGCTCTAAAATGTTTCCCTGTAGCTTGCATTAAATTCTTTGACTTCTGTAGTCTGCAAAGACACAGTACATTATATCTGCTGCTTTCTATTACCTGCCATAGAATTTCCATGGAAAAGGGCCACCCCTTACTTTGATTACAGCATTTAAACTTTCAGGCATAATGTTCACATATTTTTTAATTTCTTCAGTCGATAAACCATTCCATATGCTTTGAAGTTCATTCATAATATGCAAGAGTCAAAAAATTAAGTTTTGAAATTTTTTTGAAAAATTGGTACTTTCAGTGTTTTTGTTTATTAGCCATACTTTTACCTCAATATACTTGTCAGAATGATTTTTTTGGTTCTCATTGCCTACAATAGCATTGTGCAATACAATTTCACCAAAAAATGATAGAGAAGTCATTTTTTACTTCTTTTTATTAGGCGCCCTTTTAGACAAAAGTGGTGGTGTACAATCTTCACTGCACACTACTGTAGCATATATGTTATACAGAATTAACAGTATATTATTTATTCTTCCTGGCATACAGTTATTCTTCTTAGTTGTTGTAAGGATGAGTGTCGGGCACAGATTTTTTTCAAACCCACTGAGCTAAGTGATCTATAATGTGCTTTAGTATACACTACATGGCAATGATGCAATCTGATTGGTCTGCTAATTTAGGATAATAGACATTTTGAGTGGATTATGCTTGAATGAAAGTGACAGACACTCAAGCAGGCAGCCCCTCATTATCACACTTTAAAAACAAACAAAAAAAAGCTATAACAAAAAAAAAATAAATAATAAAAATCTCAGTTTAGTTTTTTTCTTGTATTTCCTTGTAGTATATACACAAATTTTAAATTAGTGGGCAAACACACTTTTATAGAGCTGGGAAATAATGACCTTTCCTCTGGTGTGTAAACCATGCGTTGTCTTTTCCTTAATTGCTGAAAAAGTCATTATTAAAACAGCAAAAATCACCATTAATACTTTGTTGATCCTCCTCTGGCTTTTACGATTTTGATTCCAGAATTCCTTCCCGGCTTTGTAACACCATAAACATACTAGAATGACCTCTGAGTTACTTCAGGTGTTTATTGTATGAAGTTGTGTGGTCATAGTAAAGATCGAATGTAAAGCAGATGGATTAATAAACTTAATCCTTCCTGATAGCATTAAACTTATTTTATATATGAAACACATTCAACACAAAATGCTGTAAAGTAGCATAAAAACATAAGTGCAAAAAAAAAAAGGTTAGACACTGTAAGATAGGACATTGAAGAACCACGTAAAACTCTCATGACTCAAATAAAAAACAACAACACACATCACAGTTCATACACAGGAGAAAATAAGTGGGTCTTAAAGTGAATTTTTTTAGTACCTGTATACCGTTGTTATTGCTGTTATTTTGCCTTTCTGGAGTTCATCATATTTTTGCAATCTCGCGAGAGTAAAGCGAATTACAAAGTGCAGTCCTTGCAAACAGGGATTGCACACTATTGAATACATTGTAGCAGATTGCAACTTCATAGATGTAATTAAAAAACACCTGATTTTAAAAATATATATATGTTTAGTGTAACAGAAGAGTTTGGAAGGCTTTTCTTTACTTTCACTTTAACCTTCACCTCAAATACCGCAGCTGATCAAGCCTGTCTACTAATCCACTACACTATGGTTGTGTGCATTTGTCCATGCATGTGTGTGTGTTGGTTTTGAAAATGCTGTACCACACAGGTAAAAAGCAGGATCCCACTGATCATATGCTTGCTGTGAATACAAGTGTTGACTGAGACAACCATGATGTTCTTTCTTTTAGCAGTAGCCTTGTGCCCAGATTCCTGGGATAGGCTCCTGTTTCACTGCAACCTTGACCTGTATAAAATGGCTACTGACAAGTAATGAACAAAGAAAGTATTCATAATCGCATCTCTTGTCCACCACATCTTTGGCACTCTGCTTGCTCGCAGCCCCATCAGAAGGAATGAGGACCTCTGTCTCACTCTGCGTCATGCTGAGCTGCTCACTCGGGCCCACTTCAGCTTGAGCATTTTTTCTGTGGATAAATAAAAAGCAGCAGGTTAAAACACTGTAGTGTCACATAATTTCAGGCTTTCCAGTTTTGCTTGGAAACTAATTCATTCATTCATTCATTTTCTGAACCGCTTAATCCTAATTAGGGTCGCGGGGAGGCTGGCGCCCATCTCAGCCGACTCTGGGTGAGGGCAGGGTACACCCTGGACAGCTCTGGAAACTAACTAAAAAAGAAAATATTTAAAAAAATGAAAACGTGTCCAGGCTGATAAACTAATCACCTGCTGCTTTCTTGGACATTTTTGAATTTGCTTCTGCCAGGTGACACAAACGGTCTCTGAGAAGATGCAGACACACTGAGCCTGTTTAAACCCTCCTCCTCCTCCTCCTCCTCCTCTTCAGTGTCCTGCACATGAAAAGCCAAGAACGTGGTTAAAAAAGAAAAGTAGTCTGTAGTACAAGACTCACTCAGTGTGTTTCCACCAGAGAAAGTCATGTGATACCAAATCCTGGTGCACCTAGCACTGGAATAATCTTTTTTTTTACACTAGTCTTCCATCACTCTGCAGTAGCCATGAGAGTTGTCATGTATTAACTAATGATAGCCACAATTAGTAAAATGCAAAAAGAAACTTTTATTTTTTTAAATAATAAAAATAAGGGTGGTGAGCTCTTATAGGAAAATAATCAGTAACGGTAAAGTCTGCTGGGCTTTTTGCACCTGAGTCTACTGGTTCATCAGGTTATCCCAGTTTCTATAGCATGAGGTGACTAGGAGTTTGACCCCTCCTGGATGGGATGCTAGTCCATCGCATGTAACCTATTTACTGGTACCCATTTATACTTTGATCCACGTTACAGAAACCATGATAAGTTCTGGCGCTGATGAGCCACTAGATTTATAAATTTATACAACCGGGTAGACAGCGGCACACTTATGGTTGAGACCTTGCCCAGGGGTCTTAGCACGGTGGGGGTCTGATGGAATTGAACCCAGCACCCTATCCTTCGTACCATTCTCCCCATAGGAAATAATCAACCCACCACGAATCATTTTTCTTTTTTTCTATTATATGCTGTACTTTTAATTTGTTTAAAGCTCATGTTTTATTTTAACAATTTCTTAAACATTCAGGAAAAGTTACGATTTACTTTATAGCAGCTATAAACCGTTTCCTCAGTGGCATGTGATCTCTGTGTAAGATATGACAAATTGTACCTTGTTATTACCAGGAAACCACAAAACCAACTGTTTTGACTTTCCTGTGTTACAGTAACATTAGAACAAGCATGTAATAAACCTGCGATGTGCCTTTTGAATAGATTTACTTTCAACAGAAAACGTCAACAGTAGGGCTCCCGAGTGGCGTATCTACAAGGTGCGCGACTATCAACCCGGAGATCGCAAGTTCGAATCCGGATTGATGCCACAGCCATCCGTGACCGGAGTCCATGGGAGCTAATTGGCCGAGCTGTCACGGGAGGGAGGGCATACACTCACTTCCCGGTCACTCACAGCCATCAAAAAAAGAAAATGTCAACAGTGCAGTGGTATAACAGACTTTCACGCTTACTGTAGTATCAGAAGTGGAAAACATATTTTGAGTATTCTCCATCACAGTGCACCTCTCACTCTTCAGCTCATTTATCCACTGTTCCCGCTCTCTGTTTTGCACACACACACACACACACACACACACACAATAGTAATGGCTTTTCTCACTGACACTTCTAAATCAATTTAAAATCAAAACATTTAAACATTTTTCAAATCATCCCATCACTGTTCATCATTATATTCATATATATTCGATATTATAATGATGATAGATGGTAGAAATCTTGCTTACTGGAAAGCTTTTTTAAACTGAGAAAATACTTCGTGGATTTGTCGAACGCTCACAATCTGAAACAGTTCAGAAAATCACTGTTACAAAAAAGACATGTGGTGTTTATTGTTTGTTGGCTAGCTCGCCCTTCCCAGAATCCATTACGACAGAATAACCATACGAGAACAGAATGGATCAAATCAATTAAAAATATAATTACTATGAAAAAACTTTAATGATCTCTGGCCTCGAATATTGTGAATTGTTTGCACACTGTTCTGGAATCTTGAGGACATAAAAAAAAATACTGATTCGCTGTACAGACGCTTGTGGGAGGGTTGAGGTGGTGGTTGCCTATTTTGTAATTTTTGTTGCACACTGTGGCTTTCTGCTTGAGACTATTAATTGCCACATGGTGGTTTTAGAAAAGTGTTTTTATATTGTAGCTTATATTTTATATTTATTTTATATTGTAACTTTAGCTTTGTAACTTCATTACAAATAAACACAACAGCAGACAGTAAACATATCTTGTTTGACTATATTTTGTAACAGGACTTGTACTTTCCGTGATCTCATCCAGAGTGCCCTCCAGGTACCTCTGAACCTCACTCTTTACCAGAGCTACCTCAGTCTCCGACAGGTCCTCATATGGTACAGTGGCCTGATTAGCCTGTGTGAGAGAATACAGCATTACCTTAGTGCTTTTATTCAGGGATACAACTAATTGGCAAAATGCCATAACGAAAATAATGGACAACGGATTACAATGCCCAAATTCGGTTTATGTTTATAAGTACAGTGTTAAGGTTTCTACACCCCTACTCATTCTAAATAAATTTTAAGATGTATCTGAACTTTGGATGGTATCGTGTGCTGTATGTCAGTCAGTATATGAAGACGCTATCTTGGTCTTTACTTATTTTCATCCCAAACAAACATCAATTCCATGATCCGAGGAATGGAAAACAAAGGGTTCAACCCTAATGTGCTGAATTCCTCACCCTGATTATAATTTGCCTCATACAAACATGACAATGAAAATGAAATCACTTTTCAATCTATAGAAATTTATAAGCATAGGGTTTTATATCTGTTGTGGGAGAGAAGTTGATCCCTGAGATGTGGTGCGGTAGTGGTTAGCACTTTCGCCTCACAACAAAAAGAGTCCTGAGTTCGAGCCCCATGGTCGGTAAGGATGATTTTGATGTCTGGGTATACCATTTTTCTCCCACAGCCCAAAGACATGCACTTTAGGTTAATTGGCTATTGTAGTTCTGAATGTTAGTGTGAATAGTTGTTTGTGGCAATGCTGGCTCCAGCTTCCCCATGAAAATAAACAAGATAAATGGCATGGATAATGAATGAATGTTAATCCCTGAATATCCATTTTTTTCTGCAGGAATGCTTTCTCTTTTCTTAACAGGTTCAGTACCTCAGACAGTATGTAATGCCAAATCTTAATCTTTACAGTTGTAAGAATACAGGAATACTGCTCAGGATTAGACTACAATATGGCCAAAAATATGTTGATACATGACCTTCTGAGATTTATTTATTTCCCCTTTGCTGTTCTAATAACCTCCACTTGTCTGGGGAGGCTTTCCACTAAATTTTGGAGCGTGGCTGTGGGGATTTGTGTTCATTCATCCACAAGTGCAGTAGCAACACACTAATATTGATGAGTGTAAGATACGAACTGAATACTAACCAGTGTGTTGTGAAAGGAAAGCTCCTGCTTCAGAAGTTGGATTTCCTTTTGCAGTGTTTGGACTTGGAGCTAAACAAGAACAATTCAAGTAATCAGCAGAAGTCTATGCTTAGAAGACACTAAACATGTTTGTTATCAGTTATAAAAGTGAATTCTGTTGAGCTTTAGATTATCGTTTCACCCTGATCTAGAGATTACTTTAGATTCACAGCTACAGTGTTTCTTTTACTCAGTTGTTTCTGAAATAATGTAAAATTCTGTATTACAGTCTACACTGATTGTGGGACGCAGGTCTCTTTTTAACATATCATGTAAATTCTGAATCTTACAGCAGGGTCAGTGTATTTGTAGATAGATGCCTCGGTGCAAACACGCTTCATCCTGGCTGCAAAGTTGAGAGTGGAGAGCTACAAAACACGCATGAGATGCCAAGGTGAAGTAAGTTTGAGGGAACACAAGGGCTATATTACCTGGGCTTTTCTAAGAGAAACCTGCTCACCGTCTCATCAATCTGTGCTGCCTCGCCATAAATGTTGGCCACCAGCACTGTGTTACAATTTCCACCTGCACAAAGATAAGTTAGGCATGAATTTCACACACCTCCCTCCCCTCTCTCATGGTGTCTTCCTGCTCAAACACACCCACTTTAACTCAGGAAGTGATGAAAATTGCATCAAGATGGTTTGGAGCAGGAAAAGTGCTAAAGTGAAGCATAGTGCATACGCCAGGAAAAAAGATTTGGAACCCTTCTGACCTGCTCAGGGTCGATCCTAATGGATAAGCGGTACAGATAATTGATAGATGGATAGATGGAGTCTAAAATATAAGGGACGTTATACCCTTTTGTAATATAATGATATGTAAATAAGCCGGCCTGCTGAACCCATACCCTTTTCTTTTGCCTGACTTTTTTTTCCCTCTAAAAGTGCTCCATGAAGACACCATGGAGAAGCAACCAGAATTTTGTTGTATCTATTTTTCATAGAAATTGATTAAATAAACATATACACACAAAAACTGACACTAAGATGTTCGTACCAGCCTCGAATGGCTAAAAAGAAACAGGAATTTTAAACTACAATAATCTAGATTTCACATTAGAGCTTTTTCCCAATTTCTCAATCTCTCTGAAGAAATGATATACAGGGCATCTGAAAAAAAAAAGAGTAAAGATATAAAAAACTTTTTGAGATGCCCTGTATATCATGATTGTGGTTAACAAAAATCTGCAGCCTTTATCCTACTCGAATGCACAATATTAATAGATTGCTACAGTCTATGGTCAAAAATATGATGCCTGAACGTCACATCCATATGTGCTGCCAGACAGCAGGAAGAACATAACTCAGAAAAATGAAACAAACTTTGTAAACTTTAGCATTTAAATTTCCCACCACTGGAAGTAAGAGGTCCAAACATGTACCAAAGTGAGCTCTATGAAGACATGGTTTGCCAGTTTTGATATGAAAGAACACAAGTGGCTTTGATCGCAACCTTTTGGACGAATTACAACACTGACTGCACTGCAGTCCTCCTGACCCAATTACTGCCTGACCTTAGTAATGCTCTTTTGGTTGACTGAACACAATCCCAACATCCATACTCCAAAATCTAGTGGAAAACCTTTGCAGAAGAGTGTAGATTAATATAATACCAAACCGGGACAAAATCTAAAACGGGGTTTTCATCAAACACATACAGGTTTGGTGGTCAGGTATCCACATACTTTTGGCCATTTAATGTGGGTGTTTTTTAGTTGGTACCAAACTGACCTAGAGAATCTTTAAGAGCATGTGTCAGCTTGCTTTGTCTGTAGGGTACATGCTCTCGGTGCCGGTCAGCCAAGGCCAAAATGGTCTGCTCCAGGAAGGACAGAGATTTGTTAATGTACAAGGCTTCTCTCTGCACCTGAAAAGATACCCAGTGGTCAATCAGAGAGGAGACAAAGCACAAAACTCTGTTAGTCTAGGAATTAAACTTAACTCATTTAACTTTGAGTAAGATGATTATAACAGTGGAACAGTGATTTGAAAGCTCACTCCGGTTTTGCTCAGTCTCTCGGAACCTGCAAGGTCCACCAGATTGAGTTTGGACATGACGTACATTGCATTTGACTGTGTGCGAGAACGCGACTAGAAAAGACACAAACACAGAGCTTAATACTCATCCATGTCATACAGATTGAATGTGTACACTTCAGTATTAGTTGTGTAGAGAAAGTGTGTCTGTGTATTTTTCTCACCTGGATGTGGAGAGTAAAGATACAATGTGATCGAGAAGACTTCTTGTTGAAAGCATGTTCTCCTATCATTTTTTTCATGTCTCCCTGTCAAAACAGTGATGACACAATGTGTTTACCTGTGTATAAGTGGTGTAGACTGTTCACTAAACTACAGCAAGAACAAATGTTAGTACATTTTGCACAAATTTCATTAATGTGGCACATTGCAATTTCCTCTGAGCAAAGTTTACATTATGTGAATGTGCACTGTTCTCCTCACACACTTCTAATTGAGTTTAAACACAGACATTGAGATGGACATCACAAAACTTTAATTTTGTTCCTGCATCCATTTGTACATTGATTTGGCTCAGTGCTTTGTCTCTGTGTCTCACACTAAATAGATATTCATTCATTCTTTCTCTGAACCGCTTTATCCTACCAGGGTCGCAGGGAGGCTGATGCCTTGAACAGCTCACCAGTCCATCGCAGGGCTAGCACACACACAACCATTCACACTTTCACTCACACCTAGGGGCAAATTGGAACAGCCGTTTAGCCTAAGGCATGTGTCTTTGGACTGTAAGAGGAAACCAGAATACTCAGAGGAAATCTATGCAAGCACAAGCAAAACATGCAAACTCCACACAGCATTGCTCTCGCAGAGCCCGGGGCTGGACCCCAGAACCTTCAGATTTGTTAACTATTACGCCATCATGCTCCCCACTACACATATGTTGCCATACCATTATACCAAACTGAATGTGGTAAGTATGTGTAGTAAATAGGCAGCTATTTGGGTTTGGATTACTACAGCTTAATTTTGTATTTGGGGGATGTTAACAAAAAAGTCGAAGCACAGCTCATTCCTGGGGCAGCTCATTTTTGCTAGATATTATTTTAACAATTCTTCCCTTAGTCAAAGATGGCCAAAGAATCCTACAAAGAAAATCCCAGATTCGGATCATGAACAGGATCACCACCAAAATCACATGGTGTATTACTTGGGCAGTTGTGACTCCGGGGTTATGGCTGTGGCTTACTGATCAAATGGTTGAAGGTTCAAGGTCTGGTAGCACAAAGCTGCCACTGTTGGGCTCTTGAGCAAGGCCCTTAACTTTCAATTGCTCATTTGTATAAAAACTATAAATGTAAGTTGCTCTGGATAAGGGCGTCTGCCTAATGCAGTGAATGTAAATGTGCTTGGGTCATACTCTACCCCTCTAAAAAAATTATCAGTCTAAAAAGACAAGGTAAAAAGACAAAATCTATTTAAATATTGACTAATGTAAGGCTGGATAAAAAAATCTGGACAGCAGAAGGGGGAACTATGTAAAAATGCTGTTTGTTGACTACGGTAACACCATAATTCCCTCTATACTCACTACTAAGTTGGAGATTCTGGGCCTCAGTCCATGTGTTGCTGGATCTCCAACGGCGGTATGGTTGGGCAACCATGTCTTACCCTCAGTACTGGAGCCCCCAAGGGCTGTGTTCTGAGTCCCCTGCTGTACTATCTATATACCTACGACTGTGTGGCCACTTCCAGCTCCACCAACATCATTAAGTTTGCACACGACACTGTGGTGGTGGGTCTGATCTCTTACAACGACGAGATGGCCTACCTAGAGGAGGTTACAAATCTGGAATTATGGTGCCAGGACAACAATCTTCTCCTGAACGTCAGCACGACTAAGGAGCTGATAGTGAACTTTAGCACAAAGCAGGAGAGGAATTACCAGCCCCGATTATCAACGGGACCCCAGTGGAGAGAGTGGACAGTTTCTGGTACCTAGGTGTTTACATCACGCAGGACCTGACATGGCTCTGTCTTGTTAACACCCTGGTGAAGAAGGCCCGGCAGCGTCTCTGTCATCTCAGACGCCTGAAGGACTTTAAACTGCCCTCAAGGGTGCTAAAGACTTTCTACACCTGCACCATTGAGAGCA
>JBCNYH010000010.1:2245591-2258684 GCA_039654325.1 Tandanus tandanus
ATTACAGCATTTAACCTTTCAGGCATAGTGTTCACATATTTTTTAATTTCTTCACTCGATAAACCATTCCATATGGTTTGAAGTTCATTCATGCTATGCAAAAGTCAAAAAATATTTTTTTTCCTGAAAAATTGGTATTTTCAGTGTTTTTGTTTATCAGTCATACTTTTACCTCAATACACTTGTTGGAATGATTTTTTTGGTTCTCATTGCCTACAATAGCATTGTTCAATACATTTTCACCAAAACATTATAAAGAAGTCATTTTTTACTTCTTTTTATTAGGAGCCCTTTTAGACATGTATGTATGTATGTGTGTATATATATTTATATCAAGCTGAAAGGGGGGAAAAAAGCATTAATACTTATTGTTCTTGCAGTCTTACTAACCAAAGTAAAAGCTTTGTTCACAGGAACCAAACCTGGTCTAATAGGTCCTCCATCTTTGAAGATGGTTAGAATCTCATCTGGTAGCAGGAAGGATTCATTATACCAGCTCTCAAACTCTGCCACAAATAACAAAGGCGGTGTTAGTGCATGAGTATAAGATGCTGTATGAAAAAAAAGTATGTCTGTACTGAATGCTATGTTTTTTAAACATTAAATGGAGAAACTGAAGTGTACACTATTTTATATAGTTTTTTTAACACAATTTTAAATACTCAGAATTTCAGTTCTAAATGATTTGATTATTTTATTTTTACTCAGCACACTGATCTGTAAAATGACCACAGAAAGACTGTAAATCAGGTTACCAGTGAACAGGCGTATGTGACACTGCTTCACAAGATGCCTGCAGTATCGCACCTCTGCATCGGTGATAAGCCAGTCCTCATAGATCTGCCGGTGCTGATCCTTGGCCTCTTTAAGTTTCATGAGCAGAAATGCCCTGGACTCCTCCAGTACGGGTTTGCTTTCTGCACTTACCAACTGGCCTGAACACAAAATGACACACCTCAGTAATCGTAAGAAATCTCCTTACGTCAGGTTGGACACTTGCTGTAAAAGTTTTAAGCTTGATTAATCTGCAGAATCAAGAAAATTGCTATATGAACTGTTGCTGACATAGTGAGTAGGACATAGGTGTAGCAATGCCTGATTTAATGCCTCTAGTTAATCTTGGATTGAGCCATAGAATGGATTTTACACTTGGTCATCTTGCAGCAAAAACCAATGCCATGAATCACAACCATTCATATTAAACACAAACAGGAGTGTAGTGAGATTTTTAAAAATTTATTATGAAGTAAGTAAGTATCCTCATTTAGCCTCATAACCTCTCATAATTGTCATATCATATCATACAAAAGACAAATTATATGAATGTTTTATTATTCATTCAAAGTATTTTTTAATCATTTAACTTATCCGATGTCAGTGGTGGGAAAGTCGACTCATAGAAGAATACCAAGAATGGTATCTAGAGGCTTTCCACCAATCAGAAATGAGAAAATATTTTGAATGAAAAATAAAGACAGATTTGGGGCATTTTCTTATACAGAAATCACTGTATAATTGCTTTTCTCCTGTCAGACAGACAAAAGGACCTATTAATAACATCACCTAGCACTGTTATAGCGCTGATTGTCATGTTTTCATTGAACACGCAGCGAAAAAAATTTGAATCCGTCACAACTTTTTCATATGTAATAAATCGTGTTTTCTGCCATCCAGACATGTGCGCTGAGTAAGCAAAGAAACATGCTAAGAATGGGTGTAGAAGAGGTCTCTAAAAAGGAAAATTCCCAAGAAAAATGCCAGGTATAATTATTCTTTGTTTAACCACAGATCAGTTTTAATATAAGGTTCACTTCATGGAAATAGCAAAAAATATTGCAAATTCACATTTCCATTCCACATATTCCACTTAAGACATTATAAGCAGTGACAGGTGGAGTGAATAATACTTATTATCTCTTTATAGTGGCACCTGCCAAGAAGTGGAATGCATTGGACAGAAAGTGAACAGTCAGTTCTCCAAGGACCTGAGTGTCCTTCTTTCAAAAGACATTATGTGGCTGCCTAGCCGCAGACCAGTCAAGTGGTGTTAATGTTATGGCTAATCGGCGTAGTAGGCCAATTCACATGGCTGTTAAATACATGACACTTACCCTGACTCTGTTTCTGTTCTCTGCACAGCTGGATTTGAGAGATAATGTGGTCAATGTCCTGTTTAATGGAGTTCATGTTCCCTATGAGGTGGTGGCGTTTCTTTAAACGTTCTTTCAATACAGACTTGTTTTTCTTAAGGATGCGAGTGATCTCATGGCCCTTATCTGACTTGAAGACTTCAAATGCTTCAGTTTTGGATGGATGGGTGCTGGCAAAAAAGAGAAGAAAAATGTAATAATAATCAATTATTTAATAGTGCTAAGTATGATATGGAGAATTATTCCATCACCCTCTGTGACTGAATAATTCTCCATATCTTACAAAAGCCAAATTGTTTTATTATTTATTCAAAATACATGCATACAAAATATATAAGTAGCCAGTGTGAAGTGTGTAATAATTATCCTTGCCACTAGGCTGTATGTAATCACAGTTAGTGAATAAAGAAAGTTAAAATATTTGAATGCATCCTTTTCTTTACAATACAACTGACACATAACTCACTTGTTGCTAGTGAGCTATTTAGCATCACTGAGCTCTATGAGATTAGCATGCTAAACAGCTAGCACTGTTTCCGATTCATCCTAAACACGAAAAGCAACAAAATAGTGAATTAAGGTATTTGATGGCAAGAATTTTTATTTTCAAGAATAAGACCCTATTTTCACCAAACATGACTTTCAGAAACGTTCAGAAAGTCTTACAAATTGGGCAGCCATTGTGTCTGGGATGACAGGGGACAGGAGGTATATATATAGATAGCCACTTGGCAAACAGCTATGCCATGTCTGAAGCACTGCAGTCCTGAGCTGTAAACTTTATTTCAACTTTATTTCGTTTTCCCAATAATTATGGTGTTGTAGTCTTCTATCTCAATCTGTGTGCTTACAATAGCATGGATAATGATGAAGTAAAATAGAGTTTACGGCTCAGGGTCACAGTGCTTTGGCAATCTGCTGCAGGGTGTAGCCAATCTATCCTATATGATATCTGTGATAAAAAATATTGGCATTTGCTAGTTGTACAATATTCATGACAATTACCTGATGGCAATGGTGCAGTATTAAGAACTCTTTGATGGCTTTTCACCAATCCAAAATGAGGAAATCTCTTCAATGAAAATTACTAGCAGTTATTCTATTCTCGGTCACTAGATATTAGCAGTTCTGTGCTCTGATTGGCTAATCTACTCCTAGGATATCAGCTCATAAACAGTGACCTTAATGTCACTCAGATAAAAATAAGAAATGGTCTTGACTCATTCTAAGCTAAAGTATTTCATGGTAAAACCTATTTTTTATTTTCAAGAACTGTATAATAATGCTACAACTTCTGCTAGCAAACTGGAAGTGCTAATTAATTAAGTTCACAAAAAGCACCAAAATATAGAATTAAAGTAAGATTGTATTTCTTTCATGTTTTTAAGAATGAGACAGGTTTTTTTTTTTCAACCAATGCTATTTTAATGGACTACAGGCCTTCAGCTAAACAGCTAGCACCGTGCTACCTGGAGCTCCAGGGACATTCCATGCCAACTCACCCAGTTTTCCCAACTTTTCCCAGTTGATGTCATGGATTTAATTTTTTAAAAATAAAATCATAATAATACCCCTAGCTAAGAAATGCGACCATGCTAAACCTTAGATCTGTATTTCAATAGTCTTCTAGATATAGCAATTTGAAATTTACCCAGTAAGGCCCAAATTTTGATATTTTCGCTATTTGGTATCTCAACATTCATTTAAGTATTGAGCAAACACATAAGTTCTGTTATTAATCAGTTAAATCTGGTGATTACTATCTGATGTTGTTGTGATTTTCATGTTATATATTACCCTAGATTTTCATTGTAAATAACAAATTGGATGTGTTATATAAAATATTAAATGATGAAGGGAGCCAGACACATCTCTAAATTTTGAGTTTCTAAGTTAGTAAGTTTCTATTTAAAGGGTATTCTTTACCACGGGGGAAAATAAGTCCATTTAGCCAGCCTCTTTTGAGTCACAGGGGTCCAAAATTAGTTAAAATTTGCATTTTTTATGTTCAGAGGCCATTAGAGTTACCTTATAATAGTATGCACACCATTGTTGCACTCAATTTTGAGAACAAAGGGATATCCACTTGTACAAAAAGTTTATGACAAAATATTCAAAGCTTACTGGAATGTTACATTTTAAATTTTTCATATTTAATGCTCCAGTAAAAAAAAAAACTTTATTTATAAATTGGCATGTAGTGCTTATACCAGTTTCAAACAAATGAAAAACCAATCAGAAATCATTAGGGTAGCTCCTAAAAACAGTAAATGTTACACCCCTCTTTCACAATGAACTGTGTTGTTGGTATGGCTTAATATGCTGAAATAAATTTGGGTGAACACAGCTAAATTTCAGCTTTACAGGATAAATCCAAAGTTTTATATCTAGAAAACTATTTGGAGTACAGCTCTAAGGTTTTAGCATAGTTGCATTTCTTAGAGAGGGGTTTTAATAGTAATTTTTTGAATAAAATCTATGAAATGAACTGGGAGACACTGTAGAGTTGGCTTGGAATGACAAAATATGAAATTAAACTATTTTATGGTAAGAGCATTTTTATTTATTTATTTATTTTAAGAATTTGAGAGTTATTTCCACCAAACACAACTTTATTGGATTTCTAAAGGAACAGGCTTTCAGCTAGCCAGCTAGCTCAGTGCTAACGAACGTTCCATAAAAAGCAACAAAATATGGAATTAAAGTATTTTATAGTAAGAATATTTTTTTATTTTAAAAGAATTTGACATGAATTACAATTAATAACCTGCTCAGCGCATGCCTCCTGAGTCATAAATCATATCCGAACAGAGATTGTGGAATAACTAGTAAATATACGTACGACATACATGTACTTTAATACATAAGGTGTGCCTGCTTTCAGGTAAATGATTAAATATGTTTGGGTTTTTTCCCACTCAAAACACAGTAATAGAATGTAGTTATTGAACTTTCCATGACTTCTGTGAATAATCCACTACACTGTATATGTTGGTCTTGAAAATGCTGTACCACACAGGTAAAAATCCCACATGATCCCACATGCTTGCTGTAAATGCACGTCATTTGATAATTTTTTTAGCAGTAGCTTTGTGTTCAGATTCCTGTGATAGACTCATGTTTCACTGCAGCCCTGACTTGTATAAAGGGGCTACTGACAGGGAATGAACATAGAAAGTATTCATACTCGCATCTCTTTTTCAACACATCTTTGGCACTTTCCTTGCTTTCAGCCACACCAGGAGGAACGAGGACATCTGTCTCGTTCTGTGTCATGGTGAACTGCTCACTCGGGCCCACTTCAGCTTTACTATTCTTACTGTGCATGGATAAAAAACAGGTGGTCAAAGCACTGTAGTGTTACATAATATCAAACATTCCAGTTTTCCTTGTAAACTAACTGATAAAAGAAGAATTTTTTTTAATGTAAATGTGCACGGGCTGATAAACTAATCACCTGCTGCTCTTTTTGACATTCTTCCCTTTGCTCCTGCTGGGTGACACAAACTGACTCTGTGAAGATGCAGACACACTGAGCCTGTTTAAACCCTCCTCTTCCTCTATAGCCTCCTGCACATGATTAGCCAAGAATGTCAAATCAAACAAACAAACAGAATGCTAAACTCTAATACTAAAGACTTCCACTTGAGAAAGTCATGTGACACCAATTCCTAGTTCACATAGTTCTGCGATAGTCATAATCTTGAACTATTTATACCCTAGTCTTCGATCACACAGCAGTAGCCATGAAAGTTGTGGTGTGGTGATCATTGATGGCTACAATTAGTAAAATGAAAAAGGAAACAGTCACTGGGTTTCTGGGCCTCCCAGGTCACTGGGAGAACATGAAAATAAGCCGTTCTATAGGACATCGTAACCCCTCAGCCAGGATGCCTCAAGGAGGACAAAAGCCATCCCCCAAACGAACAGTTTTGGACAATCAACATTTTATTACCCAGCCTACGCACAGGATTAGGTCATATGGAGTGCCTATGCAAAATTTCAGAAAGCTATCATGCATATGAGCCGAGCAATGGCCCGGACAAACTTTATATGTTCAAGGTCACTGTGCCAAGTTCAAAGGTCACATATGCAAATTAGCTACCCCACACACAGTTTCAGGTCATAGGGAGTGCCTATGCAAAATTTCAGAAAACTGGCCTGTGCATGAGCCGAGCAATGGCCAGGACAAAGTTTTTGTCACGCTGCCCACCCGCCCACCCGGCCACCAATCCAAAGACAATACCCCATAACTGGCTGAAGGGTAAAAACTCCATAAAGAAATGCCTTCGCCCAGGGTTAGAACCCAGGAACTTCTTGCTGTGAGGCTGTCATGCTAGCCATTATGCTATTGTATATAATCTCTGACTATTATATAGTTAATATGAAAAACAAATTGAACCTTGTTAGTACCTGGAAACTACAAACACCTATTTTAACTTTTCTGTGGTACAATAACATTAGAACAAGCCTGTGATAAACCTGCGGCTTTTAACAGCAACTTCAATAGTGCTGTGGTATAAAGGACTTTCATGCTTACTGTAGCATCAGAAGTGGACAACTTGTTCTGAGTATTCTCCAACTCAGTGCACTTCTTACACTTCAGCCCTTTATTCCGCTGTTCCTGCTCTCTGTTTTTCAAACACACACAGAATAGTGATACCTTTTCTCACTGACAGTTCCAAATCAGTAACAATATATAAAATTCATTTAAATCGTTCCATCACAGTTCATCGGTATATTTACTTGATATTATGATGTTGATAGATGGTAGAAAGGTTGCCTACTTACTGGAAAGATTTTTTAAATTGAGAAAATACTTCGTGGATTTGGTGAATGCTCACAATCTGAAACAGTTCAGAAAATCACAGCTTTCACATTACAATTAATAATCTACGGCCTTGTATGTTGTCATGTTTTTGTTTGCACATTGTTGGACTGTTGATGACATCAAAAATACTGATTCGCTGTACAGAGGCTTCAGGGAAGGTAAAATTGGCCCTTTAACAAGTTGCTGGTTGCATATTTAAAACTTTTTGCTGCACACTGTGGCTTTTAGTTTGAGATTATAAACGGCAACATGGTAATTTTAGGAAAGTGTTAGTATAGAAGTTTTGTAACTTCATTGCAATAATAAACAAACAGCAGGCAGTAAGCATGCCTTGTTTGACTGTGTGTATTTTGTAACAGGACTCGTACTTACCGTGATCTCCTCCAGAGTGCCGTCCAGGTACCTCTGAACTTCATTCTTTAACAGAGATACCTCAGTCTCAGACAGGTCTTCATATGGCACAGCAGTCTGATTAGCCTGTGTGAGAAAGTTTAGCATTACTTTAGTGCTTTTATTCAGGGATACGACAACTAATTGACAAAATAAGGAAAATTCAGTAACCGAAATAGTTGACAACGGATTACATTACCAGTTCAGTATGTTCCCATTAATAGATAGATAGAATATATAAATAAATATTGGGGTTTGTAGCGTTTATAGAAATATGTTTAAATTCTTTCATCAAATTTGTTTTTACTATGTAAAGCTGCTTTGCAACGATGTCAATTGTAAAAAGCGCTACTGATGAATAAAACTGAATTGAATTGTCCCATTCCAAATTTAATTATCGCTTTGCTGTTATAATAACCTAAACTCTTCTGGGAAGGCTTTCCATTAAACTTTGGAGCATGGCTGTGGGATTTGTGTTCATTAATCTACAAGTGCAGTAGTTAGGTCAGGCAAAACTTGGCAAACCATGTCTTCTTTGAGTTCACTTTTCGCACAGGGGCATTGTCATGCTGGAACACGTTGGTTCCAGTGAAGGGAATTGTAATTCTTATGGATGTTATGGTTGGGTGTTCACAATTTTTTTCCCATGCACAGTGTGTAAATATGTTATTCTACACTAATATTGATGAGTGTTAGATACGAACTGAGTACTAACCAGTGTGTTGTGAAAGGAAAGCTCCTGCTTCAGAAGATGGATTTCCTTTTGCAGTATTTTGACCTGGAGCTAAACAAAAACAATTCGAGTAATCAGCATAAATCTGTGTTCAACATGGTTATTATCAGTTATTAAAGCAAATTCTGTTTAGTTTTAGATGATCTTTTCTCCCTGATTGAGAGATTGCTTTAGATCCACAGCTATGATGTTTCTCTAACTCAGGTGTTTCAGAAATTTTGTATTACAGTCTACCCAGATTGTGTGATGCAGGTCAGTTTATACCATATTGTGTAAATTCTGAGTCTTACAGCATGGTCGATGTACTTGTTGACAGATGGCTCGGCACGCACACACTTCATCCTGGCTGCAAAGTTGAGAGTGGAGAGCTGCAAAACACACAAGAGAAGCAAAGGTAAAGTAAGTTCGAGGGAACACAACAGCTATGTCATTCCTGTTATATCACCTGGGCTTTGCTAAAAGAAACTTGCTCACCGTCTCATCAATCTGTGCTGCCTCGCCATAAATGTTGGCCACCAGCACTGTGTTACAATTTCCACCTGCACAAAGATAAGTTAGGCATTTTATAATATAATTCACATGCTTTTGGCCTTGGTGCTGAGCATGATATCTTCCTACTCAAACACACCCACTTTAACTCACGATGTGATGTTAATTGCATCAGGTTGGTTTGGAGCAGGAAAAGTGCTAAAGTTCTGTTCAGATGGATAAGCAGTACAAACAATGGATGGATGGACAGATGGAACCTTAAAGTATAAGGAATGTTATACCATCTGTAATTTTTATTAGGATATGTAATGTTGCCAGCCTGCTGGATTCATTCTTTTTTGTTTCCCCGGCTCTTTTCCTTCTAAAAGTGCAGACAGCATGGATAAGCAACCAGAATTGTGCAGTATCCATTCTGTAGTAACTAGAAATTGATGGAACAAACTCAAACACCACAAAAACAACGGCACTAAGATGAAAATACCATCCTTGAACTGGAATTTTAATGTGCAATAATCCAGATTTCTCATTAGAGATTAAAACAGTGCACTTAGAAAGTAAAGCAGGAACAGAGCAGCTCTCTGAATAAATAATGTGCATTGCATCTCAAAAAATGATAAATATACATTTAAAAAATGTAGATGCACTGTATATCATGATGGTGGTTCACAGAAATCTGCAGCCTTTATCCAATTTGAATGCCCATTATTACTAGACTGCTACAGTCTATGGTCAAAATTATATGGATGCATGAACATCACATCCATATGTGCTGCTAAACAGTTGGAAGCACACAAGTGCATAAAATGAAACAATCTTTGCAAGTAGGTATGTGGATAAATGATCAATCACGGCCGCCATCTTTGTTCTCGATTCATGTGACCTAGGCGCTTAATTGGTATACCCCAAAATAGGCATTTTATTGGCTAATGGTATGGACTTCCTGGGATTCCCTTTGATGTCACACTGGGGAATACCCAATGAACAGCCTCTATTTGAAATTTTTTAAAGTTGTCCCATGGTTTGCTAATATGCTGTTGGTGAATGGCGACTCCGATTTCAAAGTGTCCAAATTGGCAATACTTCAAGTCGGAAGGTTTCACACGGTAAGTGTAATTCATTAGTAATATCTTGAATCGGTATTTTCCAAATTTGGTTGGAGTCTGATAAGGAGAACCCAGTAAAAATTTACGAATTGCTGCCTGAGGCTTTTTTATAGCTAGTGCACTTAATAGTGTGCAGAGACCACTGTTTTAATGTGTAGTGAGTTGAAGTTATGTAGGAATTATTTAGCCTTAGGATTTGACCTGGAGATTTCATGAAAAATGTATTAAAATTTCGAAATTCGGTCACACTCTATCTTTTGTTTTACTATTAATTAATTAGACAAAAACAGAGGCCGTTTTACAAACTTCAAAACAACATATAACTGGCTGTAGTCACCAGAAGATAGTTTTGGTGTCTGTTTTTTATTTTATTTTTTGTATTTTCAAGCTCTTTCTGGATGTGTTGTTTGTTTTTGCATATTTCCTGATTGAAATTTTTATCCACAGAATTATTGTAAGCTGTAGAATTTCAGTTTCTTATCACTGGAATTAAGAGGCCCAAACATATCCCAAAGTGAGCTCTATGAAGACATAGAAGCCAGTGTTGGTGTGAAAGGACACAAGTGGGCTGCACAGAGCTTTGAACTCGACCTTTTGGGTGAACTACAACATTGACTGCACTCCAGTACTCTGCTTGATTTTAGTAGTTAAATGAACACAATCCTCAGTCATGTTCTAAAATCTAATGGAAAACTTTTGCAGAAGAGTGCGGGTTAAAATAACACCAAACAGGGACTAAATCTGAAATGGGATTTTCAACAAACACATACAAGTGTGATGGTCAGGTATCCACATACTTTTGGCCATATAGTGTATATGTATATTTTTGTTGGTACCAAACTGACCTAGAGAATCTTTAAGAGCATGCGTCAGCTTGCTTTGTCTGAAGGGTACATGCTCTCGGTGCCGGTCAGCCAAGGCCACGATGGTCTGCTCCAGGAAGGACAGAGATTTGTTAATGTACAAGGCCTCTCTCTGCACCTGACCCTCAGACTAGAAAAAAAGATACCCGGTGGTCAATCAGAGAAGAGACAAGGCACAAAACTGTCAGTCTAAAATTTAAGCTTAAGATGTTTAACTTTGGGTAAATTGATCTTTCATAATAGTGGAAAACTGATATGAAAGCTTACCCCAGTTTTGTTCAACCTCTCGGAACCTGCTAGGTCTACCAGATTGAGTTTGGACATGACATAGGTTGCATTTGACAGTGTGCGAGAGCGAGACTAGACCAGGCACAAACACACATACAGAGCTTAGTACTCATCCGTGTCATACAGATTGAAAGAATGTGTACACTTCAGTAATAGTTGTACTGAGAAAGTGCGTCTGGGTATTTTTCTCACCTGAATGTGGAGAGTAAAGATACAATGTGATCGAGAAGACTTCTTATTGAGAGCATGTTCTCCTATCATTTTATTCATTTGTCCCTGTCAAAACAGTAGTGACACAAGGTGTTTATCCGTGTATAAGTATTATATGCTGTTCTGTAAACTACACAAAAAACTAAAGTCAGTGAATTTTGCAGAAATTTTGCTTAAGTGGCACATTGCAATCTTCTTTATGCAAATGTGACTGTGCACTGTTCTCCTCACACACCTTGAACTGATTTTAAACACTGAGATGGACTGAAATTTAATTTTTGCATTCATTTCTGCATTAATTTAGCTCAGTGTTTTGGCACAGTATCTCTCACAAATTACAAGGTTGTTTATTTATTTATTTGCTGAACAGCTTAATCCTAATAGGGTCACGGGGAGACTAGAGCTTATCTCAGCTGACTCTGGGCAAGATACACCTGAACAGCTCGCCTGTCCATTCATTGCAGGGCCAACACACACAAGCATTCACACGTACACTTAGGGGCAATTTGGAACAGCTAATTAGCCTAATATGCATGTCTTTGGACTGTGCGAGGAAACCAGAGTACCCAGAGGAAACCCAAGCAAGTATGGGGAGAATATGCAAACTCCACACAGAATGCTTACCCCAACCCTGTGACCTGGAACACAGGTGTCTCAAGTCTCTAACAGATTCTCTTCCAAGATTGCCTTGCTTTGATTCCATCCATCTTCCCATTAACTCTGACCAGCTTCCTTGTCCCTGCTGAAGAAAAGCATCCCCACAGCATGAAGCTGCCACCACCATGTTTCACAGTGGGGATGGTGTTATTTTTTTGACCACACATAGTATTTAGGCAACTAACTACTAGGCTACAAGGCAACTAGGCTTTAGTTCAACTTCATCTGTCCAGAAGATCTTCTTCCTCATGTTTGCTGTGTTCTCCATATGGCTTGTGGCAAACTGCAAACAGGACTTCTTATGACTTTCTTTCAACAATGGCTTTCTTCTTCTCACTCTTACATAAAGGCCAGATTTGTGGAGTGAATGACTATTAGTTGTACTATGCACAGATTCTCCCCCCTGAGTGTTGGATCTCTGCAGCATATCCAGAGTTATCACGGTCCTCTCGGCTGCTTCTTTGATCAATGCTCTCCTTGCCCACCTGTCAGTTTAGGTGGACGGCCATGTCTTGGTAGGTTTGCAGCTGTGCCATACTTTTTTCATTTTTGGATGATGACATAAAATAGGAAGGAATACTTCGAGGACCTCCTCAATCCCACCTCTGTGAAAGAGGAAGAGCCTGGTGGTTCGGGAGGGGGTCTGCCTATCACTTTGGCAGAGGTCGCCAAAGTAGTTAAAAATCTCCTGTGGCCGGGCTCCGGGGGTGGACAAGACCTGCCCTGAATATCTCAGGGCTCTGGGTGTTGTAGGACTGTCTTGGTTGACACATCTCTGCAACATTGTGTGGTCATTGGGGGCCGTACCTCTGGATTGGCAAACCTGGGTGGTAGTTCCCCTTTTAAAAAAGGGGACCAGAGAGTGTGTTTCAACTATCATAGAATCACACTCCTCAGCCTACATAGGAAAGTCTATTCAGGAGTACTCTAGAGGAGGATCTGACTGATGGTTGAACCTCGGATTCAGGAGGAACAATGTGGTTTTTATCCCGGCTGCAGCACTCTTGCCCAGCTCTACACACTCTACAGGATACTGGAGGGGGCATGGGAGTTTGCCCATCCTGTCCACATGCTGTGTGGATTTGGAGAAGGCTTTTGACCATGTCCCTCGGGCTAGCTTGTGGGGGGTGCTCCGGGAATATAATATAGCGGACCCATTGCTACGGGCCATTCGGTCTCTGTATTGCCAGAGCCCGAGCTTGGACCGCATTGGTAACATGTCGAATTCGTTTCCAGTGGGGGGCCAAGGCTGTCCTTTATCACTGGTTCTGTTCATAATATTTATGGATAGAATTTCTAGGTGGGCAGTGGTGGCCTGGTGGTAGGGTGCTGGATTACTGATCCCAAGGTCGGGGGTTCAAGCCCCACTATCAACGGGT
>JBCNYH010000010.1:2294912-2309005 GCA_039654325.1 Tandanus tandanus
TATATATATATGTATGTATATGTATATGTATATGTATATATATGTGTATATATGTATAATAAACAAATGTGGGATTCAGTGATTTTGAAATGTTTTCACGGGTTTGTGCCTCTAGTAAAATATTCCTGACAATTTTGTGTTGTGTCTTCTGGCCTCCCTCAGGGTCAGTGTTCACGTGTCTCACAGTAGTACTTGGATTCTTTCGGATTTGGATGTGAATGCAGAAGAATCTCCCCAGAACATGCCAGACATATCTCTGATCCAGACCACCATGAATTTCTATCGAAGAAATAAGTATCATGTCGGAGTATTCCATTAACTGCTGCTTCTCACACTGATCTATGATCGTCTGGGTTTGTCAGGCTCTGACACTCCTGAGGAAGGTGCGCTCTCCATCTGCTGCGTGTAAAGATATTGTCTGCTGCTGAGAACACATTGTTTCTGTAGTTTATTTGTGCAGCACCTTAACTGACATGCATGGTATTAAATGTTCTGTTGTGGACTGAACTGTAAATATTGTTATTTTCATTCGGTGTTCTAGTTAATGTGTAAAGTTCACAGTGAAGTACTGATGGTATCTAACTTGTAAGAATTTTTGCAAATGACTGGTTTGACGACCAAAGACAAAATAAATTTCTTGCTTTTCATATGACTTCCATCAGTGTTGACTAGATGTACAGTTTAACAGAAAGCTCAATAGAGGAGGCATTCTGATTCTATACTAATGATGATAATAATAGTAATGATAATAAAAATAATGATAATAATAATAAAAATAATGATAATAATAATAATCATTGTTTTATTATTATTGTTGTTGTTGTTTTTGATGGTTTGTTTTTTTATTGTTGTTTTTGTGATTTTTTTGTAAAGTGCACCAGACTGAGTACTGAAACTCACATGGTACAGTCCATCAATGCAGGGTGTGGACTGAGTGTTGGCCACAGTGGCTTAGTGGCTTATAGACAGTAATGCATATAAATATTAATGGTAGCATTCAGTAAAATGATAGGCTTCTGGAAATACCCCAAATGATTGAATATGAAAGTTTGATGAGTATAAGTCTTTCTCGAGATATGGCCTGGAAACGGTCAGGTCTGGAAGAAGAAAAGTAAAGGAAAAATACAGGATGCTCATTTTCTGGAAGCCCTATACTGCAAGTTTGACTTTGACTTGATTGTTTTTTATTTCATAATATTACATATAAAAACATTATTATTATTATTATTATTATTGTTGTTGTTGTTATCATCCTCATTATTATTATCATTATTGTTGTTATTATTATATTATTATTATTATTTCATTATTATTATCATTATTGTTGTTGTTGTTAATAATAATATAATAACAACAACAACAATAATGATAATAATAATAATAAGGATAATAATGATGATGATGATAATAATAATGTTGTTGTTATTATCATCATCATCATTATTGTTGTTGTTATTATTATTATTATCATTGTTGTTATTATTATTATTATTATTATTATTAGTCTTTATGAAATGATGTTTTGGAGACCTACATATCCGCTCTGTGTGAGTGTTTGTGCGCATAAAAGCCCAAGTTTCTGCCTTGATGCTGTTGTTTGTATTCGTGTGACTTCACTGTTTTTTCCCAGAAGAGTCCTGAAGGTCAGTGTTCCAGTAAATCGAGTCTCTTTTGTAACCTAATGAGGTTCTGTAATTAGCGCCTGGCTTGAGACGCAGCTGTTGCTCTCGGCCGCTAGAGGGCAGCAGTGCGCCAAAGCAATGCGGCTAAAACTCCTCGAAGAAGAATTGCATTTCTACACTGCAGCTCTTTTCACGTGGAAGTGAATTATATTGGACCAAGAGCTTTTATTATAGTATGTAAAACATTTTAAGTTTTAAGCTTGCCAGTTGCAGCACGCTTTTTCTGATAAATCTGAATATATCTATATAAGTAGATCTGTGTTTATTTTGTCAAGTGTGCATTTTTATTTCATTTGCTGTGCAGAACTTTGTTTATGATTAGCTGCATGCTAACTGCTACAGACCCCAGTTTGACAGCAGGCGTGTTTGTGTTATTATTTATTTGAGTTTAACTGAAGTCTCTTTAGTGTCCGGAGACAAATTCTGTAAAATAACAGCGGTTCAGAAAATGGGTGAGAGAGTTTATATGAACCGTCATGTGATACTTCTTAAATCTTTATATAGTCAACAGCTATTTACCAAAGGGTTAGAGAGAAAACATTAAGGGGCTGTTCACCTATATTTTCTGAGCCTGGGACAAATAAGTGTTTTAGTAAATACTACAATAAAACTTAAATAAAAAAAAAAAGGGGGAAACTAACAAGGTTTTTTTGATGGTTTAGAAGTTTTGAATGTATATAGGAGGTGGGAGGCTTTGCCCTGATCCAGGAAGACAGAAAATACTAATTTTATTATTATATTATTGCAATTTAAAAAAATATATATATATTAAACTATTCACTAAACTATCTGTGTGTGTGTGTGTGTAAGAGACTGATTTATACAGATACTATAGGGATATTTATTGTTGTTGTTGTTGTTGTTGTTGTTTGTTTGTTTATTTATGTCCCTGACCTCATGACTGTACAAGTTTTGCACAGTTTCATACATTATAACAGTGAAGACCAAAGAAGTGTAATGTTGTAGCAGTGAAGCAATTTTTGGATGTTCTTTTATTCCAGTTGTCTTTTTCAGCTTTCTCCTTCTGCTCGTTGCTCGTGTTTACCCCATTTCCAAATTTAGTTTTTACCTAAATTATGCGCAGTATATATCCAAAATAAGTAGTAACCATATATAGACCAAAGTTAGAGGTGTGAATTATTAAAGTAAGTTTATGAGAGTCTGAGGATGCAAACGTTTGTGCTTACCTCGAAATATTTTTTTGTTTTCGATAATATGACTTACAGTCAGTTGCTCTTAGAGTTTCAGTGAACATCTACTTTTGCAGAAATAAATATACTAATAATGTTAAAGTGCTAATAATGCAAGTTAAATAATGTAGTTAATCTAGATAATAATGTAGATATACTAATAAAGAGCCTGGCTTTTAAAATGTTTCCACTTAGAAACCAAAGAAGTTCTGATCACCTGACTGTTAATAATTAAAACAATCTTGCTTTCTCTTTGCTCTGTATTTTCCAGGTGCTGGATGTAGCTCTGCTGTTTGAAACAGCATGACGGAGGTGTTCAGCAGCAGCAGTGAGCTGGTGCTGCAGCGCAGTGTGGATGTGACCCTTAGTGGATCAGGCAGCCGGCCTGAAGAGCTGCAGGAGCTTTATCAGATCATGGAGACCTGTTCCTTTATTACCAGTAATCATTTCAAAAAGGTATCATTTCATTTGGCAGAAAATAATTTTTGCAGTGTTTTGTGTCCTTTCTGTAAAATGTCTGCTCCTGTGTTCTCTAAAATGACTTTCATCAGTGCATATTTTTACCAGTATCACCATATTTACTGCGATTTATCATGAACTTTTATTGATCACAGGTAGCTTTGCAGTTTCCTGATGAGCTTCTGGTAGATTGTGTTGCAGTATCTGCAGCATTAGAGAATGAAACCAATGCAAAGACTTATATTTTAGGTGACACTACCTATGGCAGGTAAAATGTGCTATTATTATTTAGTTCAGTATCATTATAATAGCTGATTGAAGTAACCATGCTACATACATATGTTATGTTCTCCTCTTCAGCTGCTGTGTGGATGAAGTGGCTGCTGAGCACGTTGGCGCTGACTGCATTGTGCACTATGGACACTCATGTCTCAGTCCGTCCAGTCGGCTGCCCCTTATGTATGTGTTCAGGAAGAAACCTCTCAGTGTGCAGGAGTGTGTTACAGCATTCAGGGAACTCTACCCAGACACGGAGACTCATGTGATCATACTGTATGATGTCACCTACTCACACGCTATAGGTAGCTTAATGAAACGCCTGCTTGTTTGTTTATTATTAGTATTTTTATTTATGAATCTAAAATGCTTTGTGTGAATTCACATTGCTTTCCCACCAAGCAGCACCTCATGGTGAGTTCATAATCAGCTCAAGTGGTTAAAAGGCTCTCACCGTTGATCAAACGAGTTTATCTGGAATCAAAAAAAAAAAAAAAAAAAAAAGCCATTTATGTTATACTGTGCATAATGCTGCAGTGTGGCGCTCACAGAGTGACCTGTAAAGCATAAGACATATCAAGTTTTCTTTTAGGCAGTAAGTGACATCCAGATGGCCAGAGTGCCAATACTTTATGTGCAGTATATTTTTTTAAATGATGTTAACTAGCAAAAAAAACATAAAGGATTGTGTATTTTCTGTGACTGAATCCCAAATTGCTTTGAAATACACACGACTGTTGTATGGTTATCACTCCATTTTGCAATGCCATGCCATATCTGTGGATAAAGCTTGACTGGAGCCAGTTTTCTCCTACAATAAAGCAGTGACTCAAAACAGTTGAGCTGTTGCGGGGGTAGCTTGACTGTATGGTACAGAAGAAGTGCCTATTAAGCCATTCTAACTTGTGGGAGGTGCTTCAGGAAGCTTGGGGTGAAATTTCTTCATTTTACAATGATAAAACTTACAGCTAGAAAACAAAGGTCTGTAAGGCTGGAATCGCTGCAAATGGAGGATTTTAGACAAGCAAAGTTTGAAGGACAAAATTATTATTTCAAGCGAAAATTATGATTGTTAACTTTTGTTGATGTCTTGACTATATTTCATATTCATATTGCAGCTCATTTGATGAATGTAAATTAGTGCTTTCTTATTGGGTGATCCCAAAACCTTTGCAGGGTAGTGTACGTACATGTCAAAATGAAAACCCATTCATTTGGCGAACTGCTTAATCCTGCTAGGGCTGCAGGGAGGCTGGAAGCTCTCTCAGCTGACTCTGGGTGAAGGCGGGGTAAACCCCGAACAGCTCTGTATATCACAAGGCCAACACACCACAACTATTCACACTAGGGGCAATTTGCAACAGCCACTGAGCATAAAGTGCATGTCTTTGTACTGTGCGAGGAAACTAGAATACCCAGAGGAAATCCATGCAAGCACGGGGAGAGCATGTAAGCTCCACATAGAAACACTCTCACCGAGCCCAGAACTTGAATCCAGGAGCACACCACTGTGCCACCCAATGTAATGAACAAACACAATCACATTTAACCACGTGACATCACAGTAAGACACAAAATCTAGGTAAATAATGAAAAGTCCTGCAGTGCTGTAGGGAAATTTGAAAGATTAATTTTGAATGATAAAATTCTGACATTGGATCGAGAATAAGAACATTGTAAAAAGAAGGAGATTTTGGCAGTACAAATTCCTTACATTATCAGTACAAGTCTGTATTTCATTATTCAGTAGTCAGCACTATTTTTAGCTCCACCCATATGCCTGGGCTCAGCTCATGAAGCGGCTTGGCAACAAGGCTGCAAAATTCTAGCACAGGAACCTCATCACTCAGTACCGCTCACTTGGTAGCGGAAACAGACAAAATGTAGGGTCATGATTGATTTCCCATATCTTACCCCCTTTGACTGGTGGGAAAACAAAACCATTTATTTGAGCTTAATGTTAAGAGACACGGCACACCAGTGGCAAGGCTGTTAGAAAAGCACCGCCGAACCTTGTAAGATGTGCTGCATGCGATACGCACAAGCCCTGCCATTCATTCCAGAAGTACCACTTATCCAAAACCGTTTGTGGAAAAACCTTGTGGTTTGTTCTGAAATTGTTTTGGGCTTTGTTTTAGTTGTTGTTGTTGTCAGATCAGTTTGTCTGATTATTTTATCTTGTAAGTCTGCCTTCATATAATTCTTTTAAATGTTTGCTTCTCATCAGATGACTTCCAAAGGCTTTTGGGTGACACCTACCCCAATGCTGTGTTCTCTCATCTAAGAATGGATCAGTCACATGGTCAGGTCTATGGACTTCTGAAAGTTAGCAATAACTCAAACTGTCAGGACGATGGGTTTGTTCATAAATTTGGTCGGCGGTTCAGTTTAAAACAAGGCAGGAATGTGGAGGACTACAGTATGTTCTACATTGGCCATGAGGGCCTTACTCTCACCAACTTCATGATGACGTGGAACCGCTGTGCCTTCAGTTCGTTCAACCCTGACTTATTGACTGCCCGAGCTGAATCCATCAACATCAACAAAGCATTGATGAAGCGCTACTATGCCATTGAACGGGCGAAGGATGCTGGTGTGGTGGGAATCCTGGTGGGCACGTTGGGAGTCACCAACTACTTGAGCATTAT
The DNA here is from genome assembly GCA_039654325.1 of Tandanus tandanus. Taxonomy (NCBI): domain Eukaryota; kingdom Metazoa; phylum Chordata; class Actinopteri; order Siluriformes; family Plotosidae; genus Tandanus; species Tandanus tandanus. The sequence continues at coordinate 2,301,168 of JBCNYH010000010.1, forward strand.
TGAACAGCTAAAAGAAAGTATACGCAAGGCCGGCAAGAAGAGCTATGTGTTTGCGATGGGCAAGATCAATGTATCGAAGTTGGCCAACTTCCTGGAGATTGATGTGTATGTTTTAGTTGCTTGTCCAGAGAACTCCATGCTGGATTCTAGCGAGTTCTACAGGCCTGTGGTGACACCGTTTGAGATGGAAGTGGCTTGCAACAAGCATCGCGAGTGGAATGGAGAATACATCACTGACTTTCAAGACCTGCTGCCTGGTATGTCTTTTTTTTAATTAATTTTATTTTATTTTTTTAATTCAAAGTACATTAAAGTGTACATTACATCCCTAGCTAGTGATGTACAAGAGGCACAATTCTTCATTGAAACCAGAATTTAATGGGTTTTGTTTGTTTTTATTTCTGATGCCTTATAAATTTGAGCGGCTGCTGAAAATATTACTTGTGTGATTATCATTACGCGTTAAATCTATGTTCGATTTCTCTTTATCCATGGCTTAATGTATTTGCTGAGGAATGCTTTCGAGGCCCTTTCAGGGCCAGTCAAAGGTTATGCGTTTGTGTGTGATAGAGTTGAATACAGGACACTTCAAAGGTCGCTTTGTGCTACTTGTTCTGCTGTAAATGAATAGGCCATTGAACCAGACCTGTATGTATACACGCCCTTCTTCAGGTCATGAAGAATGAAACATCTACAAATGATTTACTGTCATCCTGGCACACTGCGGTTACATTATGAGCATGCCAGTTTTTAAAATGTCTGTTGGTTGATGGGTAAAAAGTAATTCAGCCTATTTTTATGAACAGCTCTGGAGAAGCGTAGTGGGAATTGTTCTCAACTTGTGATGCACTGTTTGATGGGAACCAACCCATCCCTAGTCATGGGAAACAACCCATGTTCAGCTAAAGCAACCCATAGACTAGTTTTTCACTTTGTTGATGTCCACTTACAAGTAGGCTATCTGCAAATTTATAAATGGCTGTGTAACTGAGGACATTAGGGTTGTTTCATTTCACTGCTATGGTTTCATGGTCTGAAACCAGATGGTTACATAAAATTTGTTTTTTCGTTGCAGGGCCAACACACACACAACCACTCACAAATCATATCTAGGGGCAATTTTAAACAGTCAGTTATCCTTATATGCATATTTTTATTTCTGACAGTAAAGATGTATCTATATGCCACTGAGCAGAACTTGGTGTATATTTATGGCTTCGGGTTGCATGTGTTCATGTGCTACTTCTTTATAGTGGGATTTTTCTCTCTTTTGTTTCCTTTGCCTTTTCCTTACTCTAGTTAGATTACTGTAGCCACCCGAGACACTTTTTGACATATGTGACCCACTCCAGCATAATACAAATTAAGCAGGAAATTTGACATACTGTGATATTAATATTTTTAGAAAGAAAATTGAATATGCTTCAAAATGAGGTATAAGACATGATTACAGCATGAAAATGGACTGAGTTACATCATTTTGTATGACGCTAATCAGGAAATGCTACTTTTGAGAAAATAGCAAATACAGTTACAGAACCAGTTTCCGAATGTCCGCATTCAGCATCCATAAACTAAATGAATCCGGCTCTCGGCCAATCAGCGCGATCTTCTTAGCGTCTGCCTAGCAACAGATGAGCTTTATTTACATCAAGACATGTCTGTTTTGAGGCTTCTCATTGGTTAACCGTTATATGATTTGGGGAATCCTTCTGGGATTCTGTAAGTAGGTAGAGTATTCTGGTACCGAATATGAACAATAAGGAAACACCCTGAGCAATCACAAAAGCTGTTTGAAAATCTGCAACATAAGTGGGGTTTTCTTGAACAAGTATTCTAGCATGGATAGATTGTGTTTATGGATATTTGAACTTGGTCATGTTGAAGGTTATGGTTTGAAGGATGAATTTTTGTTCCGTATGATGCTAGAGCGGGTCACATAATATTAGTTTTCTGGATTACTGTAAGAGATGTACTGATGCGGCACTGCGTACAGGTGTTGTTGCAGAAATGCTGGATCGATATTAGATTGGGTTTGATAACACCATATCCACTGCCAGAGTCATGTTGACATGAAGACAAGATTGTTAACCTCCACTGCTAACTCAACAGGGGTTCCTAATGAGTTCAATAAGTTACAGTTGTTCCTGTTTTTCATGCCACAATTAGAGTACTATTGCACACTGGGCTAATTATAACATTTATTACCAAATGTTTAACAGGAGGGAGCAGTCATGTAAACTTTCCTGAGTCAGGGCAGTCCACTAATGACGACACAACAGATGTGTCACTGATCACCGGAGCACTACGCACTTCCTGTTTGCGACCCTCCTCTGAGTCAACAGATGGTTCATCATCGTCGTCTTCAGTCGTGGTCAGGAATCAGACTCTAACTGTGGCCAACACGAATACTGCAGGTAAAGAACTATGAACTCTTTATACTTTCACATGTTACTGCTTCCACTCGAAGAAACACCGAGAGAATCATTTAGTCAGTCATCCTTCAGTGGTCAACTGAATAAAAGTCCCAAAAAGAACAAGACTTTAGATCAAACATGATGGCACAATTTTATTTTAAGACTCAACACCCCCACCGGACTTGTAAATATTAAAGATTTTTAAAATCACACAGCCATGACTGGACTGTAAATAGTTAATCTGAACATAATCCAAGTGCTATTTTGATTCATGTAACAATGTATTTATTATTCTTAATGATTTCTCTGTTGGCAGCATCTTTCCTCGCAGGCCGGAGCTGGCAGGGCTTGGAGCCCAAGCTGGGTGAAACACCAGTAGTAAAAGCTGTGGAGGGAAGACGCGGTATTGCTATTGCTTATGAGGAGGAGGGTACTGTCAGTAAAGACTATTTGACCTGACCTGAAATCACCAAACTACAAAACAAAACAGTCTAGAGTCCGAAAAGAAATAAGAAAGGCTTTAACATATTTACATATTAAATGTAAAGCACAGAAGAGGTGTGTTCATGTATCAGTCCTTTAAGACTGGAAGTAGGTGTAGTAACCCATGTTTAAGGTAATGTGACTTCAGAAATAGAGAAGGTATTAATTGAAGTCATTTTAAATCCTCAGTATAAAAATTACATAAAGTACATGGATGAAAACAGGTGGTGCTAGTAAGCAATTCTGTACACAACTAGTCTAGTCACAGTCATGGGTTTTGGAGAAGAATAATCCAGAACAAACCAGGAACCCAAACTGTATACACACAAAAAATAAATGTCATGCTTGGAATTAAAAGCCAATGAATAACAACCATTAAAGAAATATAGTCCGTGTCTTCGTTTTTTCACCTTCATACTTCTGTCTAGGTTCTCTGCTGAACAGCTCACTAATTTACGCTGTGTGCCATTTTCTGGTCTAAGTTTTTGAGACTGCAGCTTGAAAGCATCTTAACATTCACAGATGCCCTTATCCAGAACAACTTACATTTTATCTCATTTATACAAATGAGCATTTGCAGTTGCCCAAGGGCCTCCTCTGAGACATGAATCCACCACATTTCTTGACCTTTGGAGAGAAATAAATGAGTCTGTTATGCTTCTGGTACCAGACTGACTCCTGCGATTGGCTCATATTTCTCTAATCAGAGGAAACTGAGGCTTTTTCTTCTACACAGGGAGCGTGACCAGTAATGTGGTCCTGGATTCTTTGCCATGGAAGGCTGTGGCTCTGATAGGGTTTGAACTTGGTGGGACAAAATCATAACAGACAGTGGAGTCAGAAACCATTTTCTGTATCTGCTGTTGTTTTTTATTTAAATACACAATTGCAAAAGCAGTTAAACGTGTTAAACCACAGTGCTGTTGCTTCTCTATTCGGATTGGTCAGAAAGTGTCGATTTACTTCCTATAACAGCACCTCTGATAGCCATCTTGAATTCAGACAATAGGTTTACAGTATATTAATGTGCCTATGTGAATGTTATCATTTCTATAGGGACAGTTAATACATAGGGACATTCTACATAATATATAAGACCAATAATTAACGGATAACAAGTGCAGTAGTTTAACAAAGAAAAATAAAAGAGTATTTGATTTACTGGTATTTTTTTTTAATTGTACACCGGTTATTTGTAAAAATGAAAAATATGTTCAAAAATAATGTATAGACATGTATTATCCAAGTCTATTACAACCAGAGAATGTGCAGGTACACACTGACCCTCATTAAAACTGCACTTTAGCATTGCTGCCTAAATTCCACTTGAGCTTTCAATAATTCAGTATTCTTTGGCAGTAAGATTTTGTTATTTATCAGTTAGACTTGTCTTCATCTACTGATTATCTTCATGATTTATAACAAATGATGAGGGGAAGATGCCGCTCTTCCCGTTGCACTCACCCTCAAGCCACTCTTCATTCACTGAAATGGAAAAAAAAATGATGAAAATGAAATTTATTGACTCAATTATATTCTTAATTATAGGCATTCCTAATGGCTTACCTTTGGACAGAATAGTAATGACATCACCTTGAGCAAAGTTCAGATCTTCCCAGTTGGCTGATTCATAATCATACAGGGCCACTAATTTTTCCTGACTTACAATTTTATCCTAAAACACAGAGTGAATACACAAAGGTAGGTACACTATATGGCCAAAGGTTTGAGGTTTGTGGATACGTGGCCATCACACCTGTTAGTGTGTCTTTCTCAAATTATTGCCACAAAGGGTTGTTGTTTGTATGGTTTACCGAAACCTGTTCCAGTATAACAATGCCCCAGTGCACAAAGTGAAGTCCGTGAAGACATGGATGCTCGAACACCAACTGGACCCCAGACCTCCTCACCCAATGTCAGTGCCCGACCTCACTAATGCTCCTCTGCCTGAATGAATACAAATCCCTAGACCCAAGCTCCAAAATCTAGTGGGAGTTACAATAACAGCAAAAGGGAACTATGCACATATGGATGTGATGACCAGGTGTCCACAAATTGGAAATGGTAGAAATTAAAAAGCATAATACTAAAATCATAAACATGTTATAAAACAGATAACCTGGTAGTTAGCTATTTCAGATTGCACTGGGTGTGTCATAAAGCTGAAGGTGAAAAGATGTTCAAAAGCAATTTGTAATAGTTTCATGAGTATTATTAAATTATTAGTTCATTATTGTATTAATAACAGGAGAAATGAGGTGCCAGCCTTTCTAAAGGTAAATGATATTTCATGCATACAGTATATACATAAAAATGAAGAAATGTATTATTGCTGGTATGGGATTAACAGATGAGGACAAAATTATTAGCCCCTCTAATTTCTTCAAGACTTTCCCAAGTGCTTTTTTAGTAGAGTAAAGGAATTTTTTTGTTAGGATGTGTTAATCTCCAGAGGACTGAATTGTGGTACCTCAGTGGCTGAACACCACAGTGTAAGGCGATTGTTGTCCACACAGGTCCAGAACATCTCCATCTCCGACTCATCGATTGTTACTTTCTCAGTAGATCCAGGCTTAATATAGCTGGCAAGGTTTTTACATTGAAGAGTTATTAAACTTTAAGCACTGGTACTGTGCATATAACCTTTCTAATACATATACCGTGTACATATACACCAGTCAGCCATAACTTTAGAACCACTGAGAGGTGAAGAGAATAAGTGATTATCTCACTGCAGTGGTATCTGTAATGGGGTAGGATATAATAAGTGAACAGTCAGTTCTCAAAGTTGATGTGTTGTTAGCTGGAAAAATGTGCAAGCATGAGGATCTAATTGACTTTGACAAGGGCCACATTGTCATGGATAGATGACTGGGTTTATTCATCTCCAAAATGGCAGGTCTTGTGGGGTGTTCCTGGTATGCAATGGTTGGTATCTACAAAAAGTGGTACTCCAAGTATAAATGGTAAACCAGGAACAGATTCATGGACATCTAGGGCTCAATGATGTGCATGGGGAGTAAAAGTTAGACTGTGTTCTGATCCCACATAAGAGCATGAATAAATTAATGCTGTTTATGACAGAAAGGTCTCAGAACACACATGTATTGCACATTGCCGCATATGAGGCTGCGTAGCTGCAGACCAGTCAGAGTGCACATCCTTGACCCCTGAACACTACTGTGCAAAGAAGGCAAGCTACCAGAAGCACTGAGATATTCTGGGCAATGTTCTGCTGGGAAAACTTGGGTCCTAGAATTCATCTGGATGTTACTTTGACACGTACTATCTACCTAAACATTGTTGCAGACCACGTATACCTCTTTCAGCAGGATAATGTGTGCTGTCATACTGCAAAAACTGTTTAGGAATGGTTTGAGGAAAACTGGGATGTTCTGGTCAAACAAGTCAAAACCATGAAGGCCCCACCTTTCACTTACAGACATTAAAGGATGTTCTGTGAGCTGCTTGGTGCCAGATACCACAGCACACTCCAAACTTGTGAAATCCGTGCCTTGACGGTTTCAAACCATTTTGGCTACACAAGTAGGACCTACACAATAATAGACAGGTGGGTTTAATGTTATGGCTGATCAGTGTGTACTGCCAAAGATACAAGAATGATTCTCAAAGTTAAATGTTAAATCAATTTTAAAGGCATATCTGTTTTTAAGTAATTAAAGGGGTACTTTCTACATGTATACCTTGTATCTGTCATTTGTCAGAGAGATGTGTAGCAGTGTGGTACCTCAGAGTGAGTGTAGAAGCAGGTCGCTTGAGTTTACTGCTGATACTGTTGAGGACAGCTTTATATGGCTGTCCTGGGGCAATGTAGATAGATATGGTAAACAGGAAGTGCACTTTCACAATGCATTTTGAGAAATCTTCAGCGGTTTTAGTCTAGAAAGTGTAGGTAATACAGAACATCTAGATTGTTGGAAAGTTCTGGTATAACAAATGAGCAGTAAATACACAGTGTGACAGTATATCGTGTATGGTTTTGCTGTATACTGCAGTACCTCTTGTGTTTTGTTCTTCTGAACTGCTTTATCTACAGGTTTAGTAGGTGCTGCTCTTCTTGGTGGAGCGGGTATGTCTTCATTGTCACTGGATGGTGCAACCTACAGAGACGAGGTGTTTATTGATTTTTCTTTTAGACTTTTAGACAGAGAAATGAAAACTTGTTGAAATGTTGATATTTCATGCAATTACAAACTATGCTATTTAGATAAAACATCTGTAAATAACAATGAAAAGGAAATAAGACTGGATAAAGTTATTGGTGCTTTTGATAAGACTCACTGCATCTGTGTTCTTATAACTAAACCTATGCTTTACATCAGCATTTATGTTTTTATTCTAATTTACTCCTGTACAATATTTTTGTAAGCACAAATCTTGAAAAGAGCATTTTACCTGCACCATTTTTGAGGCCACTGTGATATCCAGTGGCTCCAGGAAATTGTAGGGAACCAATCCTCTCTGCAAAATAATCAGAGGATAAGTAATGAATACCTTCGATTTGCACATTTTGTGAATACAACAAATGTCACTGTCACCAGCATTAACATGGCAAGAAAATTGGTTTATAGACTCGGGGTTTGTTGGTGAAACATACAATGTATTACTATATACAACACAGGAACATCGCAATCTGATTGGCTCATTATCTATATTAGTCACTATCCTGAGTGAACTCTTGGTTTGTCATGGGCCACTTGAAGCAGACAGAGACATCATCATACATTAAAATACATTTTTTAAAAATCTTGTTTTACAAGTTTCTGTGTAGTATATTCTATCATTTTGAATGACTATAAAAACATGCTTTTACACAGCACTTATGCTCTGCTGAGCCAACTGTGTGTCTGTGTGTGTGTGTGTGTGTGTGTGTGTGTGTGTGTGTGTGTGTGTGTGTGTGTGTGTGTGTGTGTGTGT
>JBCNYH010000010.1:2327003-2340628 GCA_039654325.1 Tandanus tandanus
TCGGTCCGGCAGAACCCACGCCTTCGGCTGCCACCCGGCTCACATTGCACCCGACCCCTATTGCCCCTCCCACAGGTAGTGGGTCCATGGGAGGGCGGACCCATGTCTCCTCTTCGGGCTGGGCCCGGAATATATTTATTTATAATATGTTTTTTTTAATAGCTATTTTAGCAATGTGTCTTACATACAACATTTTCTGTTGAAAAATTCACAGCACACCCACTTTCAGTCAGTTTATGTTCAGTAAATAAACTTGTAAATTTGGAAATGTAGTAACAGTGTTTGTTAATGCTAGTACTAAGACTATAAAACACTGGTTCATTTTATCAAATGCCCCGTTTAGTTAAATGTTTAAAAAATTAAATGTTAAAGTACAAATTAAATTATTGATATGCACGAGGTGTAAATTCAAGTATAATGCATTTTATTCTTTGTTAAAATATATACAAATATGTTGAAGAAATCACACACATTTATACATTTATTTCTCTTAAATAGGTTATAAAGTCTGTGACGTCTTGAGACTTCTATAAAATGAGATTTTTTTGCAGCAAGCCTAGCCCGTAAATGCACATCATCTTGGTTCCGATATAGCGGTGTGAAATCGCGAGTTTTTCATTGGATCACCATTCCAGTCTAAATACAGTTCCATGGTTAAAACCACTTAAATACTGATTAAAGTCTCTATTAATACATGTCATACATCAGTTTATAGATAATGTTATAGATAATATTAAGCCTGTTGTGATGTAGGTAATTATTAGCCCAAGTAATACTGTGCAACCTTTCACTTTTTTACCTCCACCGAGGAGGGTGTTTTTTTAAGTTACGTTATAAAGTTATGAGAGGATTTTCTTGAAATTTCTACCAGAGGTGGGATTTGTACAAGATAGACTCCGTTAGATATTTTAGGTGATCAGGACCAAATTTTAGATCCTGGGTTAAAAAAAAAAAAAGATTCTTTAACGTTGCAGATGATTTTGGACATCTTGGTTAATTTAGGGGAATGCTGGGCTTGGTGAAGGTTTGTGATCTGAGTGCTCTTGTTTTAAATGCCTTATTGTTTCTCCATAGTATTTATGTAACTGATCTTTTATCACATGTCCTGTTTGCAAGCTAACAGTGTTGGTGTAGATTTTAAAGCAGCTTTACAGATTCAGGGACTTGAAAGCACTCAATTTTACATAAGTTATGTTTAGTGGTTTTAATAATGTCAAATGGGTGACAGAAACTTAACGAAAATACTCAGTGAACATGCATTCTGTGTTCAATTTATTCTCATGTGCAAAAATTCAATATTGATGTGATGGAAGCAGTGAAAAGTCAGCAGTGAAAGTTTTAAACAATCAAAGACCACTTCAGAAAGCTATCAATCTGTTACCTCAGTTTCGAGGAACAGAATAAGAGGCAGTGAGGGATTTTTTTTCTCAAGATTTTGAAAGTAAGTTGTACCTGTGTAATTTTATTTTTCCTTTACTGAGCAGGTCAGTTCAAACTGCTGGAACAGGACCGGGATATTAAGGAGCCAGTGCAGTACTTCAACAGCGTGGAAGAAGTGGCTAAAGCTTTTCCTGAACGAGTTTATGTCATGGAGGAAATAACATTCAATGTTAAGGTATGATTAAATTTTTTTTTTTTCCCAATTATCCAGAGATTGTACCTACATAGTGGTGTCTTCATTTCTGTTAGTATGGTTTATGATCTCTGCTGTCACTACTATGCCACAGGTCATGGAAATCTGTTCTTTATATTTTTATTGGGTGTATAATATGTAATCTTTTTCCGTGTGTATCCTGTTAATCCCCAACCTTGACTGGCAGCATTCTAACAACTTTGCTAGTGGGCCATTGAATCGGAAACAAACTGCTCATTGTCCTCAGAGCTGAATTCACAATGCCACTGCCTCGACCAGACGGCAAAGTCCCTTTGTCTTAGAGTGAAAGGTTATATCTGTGTTGTCTGTGGTCGGCTTTTAATTTCTGCTGATAGAAAAATATTTTGAATGCCTATGTTTATGAAGATCATGTTTAAAAGGAAATGAAAAACAACTGGTGTTCAGTTGCTAAAGCGATCGTGTCCCCCACAGATGGCATCTGGAGAATGCAACGAGGACACCGAGGTGTACAGCATCACCCTGAACACTGGCGACGAGTTAACACTTATGGGCCAAGCCGAGATCCTGTATGCAAAAACGTCGAGAGAAAAATCGCGCCTCAACACCATCTTCAGACGCATCGGCAAGCTGAACTCCATCGGTCGACCAGGGCGGGGCAAGATGCCTTGTCTGATCTGTATGAACCACCGCACCAACGAGAGTGTGAGCCTGCCATTCCAATGCCGTGGCCGCTTCAGCACATGCTCACCATTGGAGCTGCAGATGCAGGAAGGCGAGCACAGCATCCGTGCCATAGTGGAGAAGACACGACTGCCTGTCAACGTGACTGTGCCTGGGTGTCCACCGCGCAACCCGCACGACCTGCACCCAATCAGAGAGGGTCACCGCTATAAGCTTGTCAATGTGCGTACCAAGACAGTGGTGGTGTGCTGTGTACTCCGCCCCAACGCTGTACTGCCCATACACTTTCCCTTACATGTTGCCACGGCGATGCCTCGCTTACTGGTACCTGAAGGCCTGCTGCATGGAGAGGCTTGGCTGGACAGCGTAGTTCATCGCTGGTTTGCATACTGCCAGGAACAGCTTGATATTGAGAACTACTCAAGAGCAGTACGTGACGTGAGGGCTGACTGGCCCGAGGACACCAAGAGTCCCAAGAAAGGCGGCAGCGGAACAGGATGCACAGTCGGGACTGGGAACGGAGGTGGAGTTGGTACCAATGGCTGCCCTGCCCACTTGCCCAGCTCACTTAGCTCAGCCCGGGACGAGCTCACGCAGTCATTCCACCGCCTGTCCGTCTGTGTCTATGGAAACAACTTGCATGGCAACAGCGAGGTAAACCTGCAGGGCTGCGTTAGCCTCTATGGGGAGTTTGTGCCTCCGGAAGCCCCCGATGTGGATTATCCATTTCCAGAGCTGCTAGACAGTCCACCTAGTCCTTGCAAAGCGGATCTGCCATACGAGGAACTGTGGCTGGACCACACACAAACGCCCAGTCCCGTACACGAGCACAACGAGGCCGTCCGAGGAAACGTCAGCATCTCCAGCTGCCCATCTGGGCTGCCGTACCCCACTGTGGGCTCAAGTGCTGCCTTCCTCAGTGCTGATATCAATCTACCTCCACCCCCTGTGCCTCCAAAATCTGAAGCTGTGAGTATTCATATCTGTTTTTTAGAATAAATATCTGGGACAGTCATGTTGTGATACTCTTTTAACAGGAGTGGTGATACAGTGTTTCAGTATTTATAGGGGATAAGAGACACCATTTATCTCCGAAGCATAGTTGCATATAAGCAAGGACACAAAAATTCATGATTTACAGCATTAACTTCACATTTGACTCTTGTAAGACCATTAGGAATAGAAGACAAGCACTTGGGTAAATCTAGCATATGGTACCAACATACACTTATCTTTCTACAATGAAAACATGAAAGGGTATACTAGGAAAAATAATCAACAACAATAAGATGTGACCTGATCATATTATTTTTGTTTATTAAAGAACAAAATATTGTGCGTTTTATCAGCGTAAGGTACTTTTACAGTTGTAAGACATCGTGTTGTGTTTAAGATCAAAGAACCAAAAATGATCAGCTTGATTTTTGGATGGCTCGATAGTACATCCATCTGTCCAATGTGTGTATGCATTGCAATGCTGATTGGCTGTACACTCTTCAGTTTCACTCGTGTGCTAACATCTGGGAATGTACACAGAGTTTTTGAAAAGTTTCTCTCTTTTTTGCCATCCAAACAAATTAAGTTATTTTTATAATTAGCTTTTTGAAATGGTATTTTCGGGAACGCTTCTACTGATTTGTCTGGAGGATATGGTGTAAAGTTATGTAGCGTAGGCACAGAAAAGCAGCAGCCCACAAAAATCTCACGTGGAACTCCAATTTTTGGCAAGGCCTAAATCGGTATATTAGCTATAAACAGCCATGTCCACACCAGCCTCGATTTCTTGAAGCCAATAACATGGACAAAATGTACAAATAAGGTGGGAAAACTTAATTTGAAGTACACTGAGTGGTGTTTAAAGTAGAAAAAGAATTTCTTATAGAAATTAACATTCAGTTATGAAATCCATGCATTATTAGGCTTGTAGGAACACCCTTCTCAGTCTCTGTGAGTGAGTTGTTAGTACAGAAGCAGCAGTGCATTAGAACGATCAGGTAGTACACAGTAAACCTATAAGTTGCTTATAAGCATGTGTATATAATGTTAGGCCAGTCAAAAAAATATTTGTGGTTCCTGTAACGCAACCAAATTTGAACTGGATTGGTAGGTAGGGGAAAAAAACATAAAAAAAAAAAAACATTTATTTGCAAAAGATTCAAGAAAATCTCAATTAGGTATATAAACCATGCTACAGGAAAATTGTGGATATACCTACTAAGAAAAGGCTTTATTCAGGGCTTTCAAATTGTTTTTGAGTAGCAAAAAAGCAGCTGGAACCTCTGTCCTCATGATGACATCATTACCGTTGACCAACTTAAAAAATGGCACAGAAGGCGACACAATTGAGGAGCCATGAGGAGCAATGAATTGAGGAGCCATCATGAGAAATTGACAAACACATGTGACCCTGCACTGGCTGTGTGTGAATTAGGCTTATTCAGCTCTTGTATTGTACTGAACTTGCCCTTAAAATGTAAATAAAATAAATCCAAGTGCTTTCTTTTTTGATGACTTTTTATGCTTTTTTCTCTGTATATTTTACATGTACCCTCCATTTCATTGTCTGGAGTCCAGTGGGTTCAGTTGAATTAGTTGTGTATTCCAGCATGAGATGCTCATGTCTGGTCTGAGCTCAGCTTTGGCTTGTCGGACAGCTGCTATTTGGTTTGAAGCTAAAACACGGATGTGTATTTGAGATGGTGGAGTGCAGAGCTGGGCGTAAACTCCTGCGCATTACCTGGAAGAGGTTTTTAAAGTGTCAGTGTCAAGATATTTCACTGGCATTTTTATATTGTGTATATATATATTCTACCTTAAAACAGAAAACTGTTCACCATCGGACGAGTGAAAAGGCATATTTATATATTTATATAACGATGCATTTTAGAACTCGTAAGTCTCGTAATTCCCATTCAAACAGAAGCTCAGAAAACCGGAAGCCATGCTGATGATGTATTGAGGGGAAGTGTCGTGTATAAACAAGTGCATGGTGAGTGGAGAACACGGATTCATTATTGCAGTGGATGCTACCAAAATGGAATAAACTGCCGTATAATGTAATACATGTGTGAGATGGCGGAAAGCACGTCGTGTGTAGGAAATATGCAAATGATTTTCTTTTGAAAACAAAATGAGTAGATGGCGCACAGGACCCGGGTAGACGGAAATTCCGCTGGCCTAATTTGGAAGCCCTGAAAAATACACGAAATTCATCTTTGTTAGCAAGTTAAATATTTTTGACTTGGACTGTTTTAAGGTTCAGCCTTATAAACTCCTTTGGACCAGTTCAGTTCAGGGAATCAACAGTGTTGTTGTAAAATGATGTAGCAACACTGTCAGAAGAGCCTGGTGGAGCAAGTCACACAACCTTCCTGCATTTAGCTTTGAGGAAACATTCAAATTAGCTGGATTATGCCAATGAGTATCAGCGAAACAGAATGATGTGAAGCAGACATTAAAAATGATGGGTTGGTTGGCTTTGCTTATCTCGGAGGAAGCACCCTTCCTGATTGGAAGCTGTTGTGTGTGTGTGTGTAGATAGCAGGCTAGTGGGTAAGACTTGGCAAATGACCAATATTGGTAAACCAATATTCCCAAGAAACCACAAATTAGCTAAATGTTTAAATTTCTATCTTAAAAAGGCTACTTTACACCATGCATGGTGATGTGACGAGTGAAGGATGATGGCGTACTGACAGTAAAATAAAGACAAAATGCTCCCCAGAAGCCTGCATACAGTGATTTGTGTGACAAGATATAAATTTGTGAGTTGTGCTGTATGTCAACAGGTGGTAATATCAAGAGGCCAGTTAATATTTTTAAACGTATATGTGCAATGACTTGCACTTGGAACTTATTTGTTTGTTAATATAGGATCAGTGTTCTGATTTTTTTTTGCATACAGAGCATTTTGGCCGATTTAAATACAAGTCAAGTCCTTTTTAGCACAGTATAATTCTTCTGCCTTTTTAACCCTGATCCCCACAGGTGAAGGAAGAGTGTCGTTTAATAACCGCTCCTCCAATTCCTCCGAGGAGTTCCAAACAAACAGCTCCGAGCTCCAGCAGTGTTTCAGTGCCATATCCACCCACAAAGCCACGGCAGCCAGATACTCGTTCCCCAAGCCCAACGCTGTCCTACTACTCCTCTGGGCTGCATAGCATGTGAGTATTGATCACCAATGATCTGCTTCAGAGTAATGTTGTATTTTTTTTTTTGTGTTTATTGTCGAACCATTTTATTAATTTCTGCAGAGGAGGAGAGAGCGAGCCCGTAAAAGAGATGGAGGAGCAGAATCATGCGTGTTACCCCTGCAGCTGGATTCGAACAGATGCCAACAAAAGCACCAAACCTTCCCCGTCCCTGGGTCCCTCCACTGACACCGCACTCTCCCGTCTCTCCTGGCCAAATGACTTCTGCGTGCCTGATTTCCACAAAACTGAGGACTTCTCATCAGTACATTGTCGTAGTTACTCAAGCTACCCGAGGAAAAGGACCCCAGGCACCCCTAAGACTTGTTCCCCTGTCCTCTTTGACTTTGAAAGAGGAGGGAGGAACTCTGCAGCCACAAAGGCCCAACAGCCTGCTCAATTTTGTACTAAATCAACTAGTTATACCCTAGAAATGTACAGAGACAAACCTATTGAGGAATGTAACACTAAACAAAGCAGATCCTGTCCTATTTTGCCACCAAGAACCCCAAAACCCAGTGAAGCAAAGAAGGACAAGGAACATGTGTCAGCAAATGTTGCAGGCATTGACACTACACAAAATCAAGCGGACAGAGTGAACCAGGGAACTGCACCATCCTGTCCTTCTGCTACAGTGCTACCATGGCAACCACCTAACAATCTCACGGGCCTTTCCATTGAAGAGGTGTCCAAGTCACTACGTTTCATTGGTATGTCAGAGGACATGGTGGGGTTGTTTGTTCAAGAGAAAATCGATGGCAATTTGCTTTTGCAGCTAACAGAAGAGATTCTGTCCGAGGACTTTAAATTAAGCAAACTACAGGTGAAAAAACTCATGCAGTTTATTGGTGGTTGGCGGCCCAAAATGTAGACTCATTAAAACAAACAAACAAAAAAAAAACATTCAGTGCGCTGCATAACACTAAAGCCTTCAGTATTGCATTCGACTGTTTTGTATCTATATGCTATGCACAGTCTGAAGCCTTGTTATGATTTTACTGGTTTGTAGAATATATATGATATGAATTTAGGGTGCTTTGTGTATTAACTTCCCATGTCTTGACTTGTACCCTTGTGTCTATGTATCTCTTTCTGTGACCTGATGGTACCTGCACAAAACACTTAATATTTTGCTCAAACCCAAAGACTTTGAGGATTACGAATATATTTTGATCAAACCCAAGCATGCCTTTAGCCTTATTGGTTAAACAGGTGTAAAGCCTTGGTCTCAGATCGCCGGGAATACCTTCAGAGGAGATGATGGTGGAAGCTTATTTGCCACCCATGGGTCAAACGGCATCATTCCATAGGTGTTGCACACACTTCCCTCAGAATACGTGAGAACTTGGGAGCCAACTTGAGAACTGAGTGGGCGTGGCTTCAATTCAGGGAAAGTTTGGTTGTGTTGAAAATTGCGCCTTTTAGATCAAGTGTCAGATCAGATTCAACCATTGCAACCGTGAAGGTGTACATGGCTTACCGAATGTTACTCTAGATTTCCCTGGAGGTAAAAATGTACATGGAACAGCGAGTGCCGCAGATGCTCACATTTCTCAGGCAAATGCATATTTACTCCACCTATATTTTTTGCAAAAGACTGCCTCCAGAATTCACTGCATGGTCACGCTAATTACGGTCACGATGTTTACGTTTCAACCGACTCTGTGGATAAGAAGATGCCCTTTTAGTACGACTCAGCCTGGGTTAAGACACAATGGCAGACACAACCTGAACACTTGAAATGTTCATCCATAAGCTAAATAATCACCAAACACTGCCTTTACAAATATAATTTTTTTTTATGAATAATAGAAGGCAATAGTGGAAAAAAAACATTATTGGTAAACAGTCCTCTTATTTTAGTGGATCCTGAGTAATCTGAAAAGATTATTAGTTTATTATTTTTATTTATTATTTCTTGCCTAAGAGATCTAGAAAAAAATTTGTTTAATTTTGAACACTAAATTGCTATGTACAGACAGTAGGCACTGATCAGCCTACTGTAGTAGTTCCAATTCCAGTAAAATTGATAAACATACAACTGCAGTGTTTTAATGCACTTCTAATTGCACATGGAGAATGGTCACATATGCTGGCAAACCATCATAGTCATGCTGTCCAGCTGGGAAAGAGAAAGTGAGATGCACCAATTCAGTGTTGATTAGAAGTTAATATAAGTTTTGGCATTTCTAGGTATGATGCTTGTTGGTAAGCACCCCCTCTCTCCACTCAGCCATTCTCCGTGAACGCCCCATGCACAGTTCAGTGATGTAGCATAATGGACACGAGCAGGTAACCGTGTCTTAATTACAAGTCCAAGCAGATAAACAGCTCATCTGTGTAAACAGCATTACTCCAACATGACGTGATAACTTGCTGAATGCACAATGACTCATCAAGCCACTCTGATCTCTCGTCTTCCCTGCTGCTCATTTTTGGATTACATCCGTTTCTATGCCCTCTTCATTTTGTTTGGCTCTTTCCCAGAGTTGTTGAAGCGGAACTTTTATCAGTACCATTGCTAGGATTACATCCTGTTCTTTCAAGCTCTAGTTACATACATATTTGCTATTAATTAACAGTAAGTCATTGTATGGGCTGCTTATACATGTGTCAAATACTTGACATGCAAAGAACAGTTTTTAATTGAGCTTCCTAGTTAATTAATATGACTGGACAGTTATAAATACAGTTGAGTTGCTAATTACAAAACCTAGAACAGTAAGAAATATATTTTTTCTTCCCATCAAATTTAGTGATATCAATCAGAACGACAGGATGCACTTTTTAAATTCAAGCTGCTTTATACTGAAAATCAGAGGCTAATGTGGTATTCATGAAATATTTTTTTTTATTTTTTGCATTTACAGATATAATTTGCACACAGTGTGAAATGTGTGTGGAGGTGAGTTAAAGATCTCCCAAATAAATGGTCAAAAGCATTAATATGTATTTCTAGCCTCACTACCTAAAAAACCTCCCCTCTAACACTAGACCCCACACACTCACCGGTTATTATGACGTCATGATGAGATGTGATGCATTGAATTCTAAAATGACCCCAAGGGTGCAACACAGTGTAATCACAATCGGACAGATTTCTTTCAGAAGTCTTTTATAACAGATTTGGACTGATGCTACATGTTCGTGTAAAGCTCGTCACATCCAGGGTTCCCAACCTCCATATGTCCTGCCAAGTATATTGGGATCAGTGGCCTGATCGATAAGACAGTCCACCTGCTCTTCCACGCTCAGGTCGGTCTCTCCAAGCCGGGCACGGATGTTGTGTTCCTCAGTTCCTCTAGCCACAGCCAGCATGCCCTTAAATACAGGGTCCTTCTCAAAGCCGAGACGCAGCTCCTCACTCATAGAGAAAATATCAGTTATAAGTTTAACACAGCATGACCCAATAAAGATTAAAGATGATCAAAATATTACTCGCACACATGAAACTTCATTCAGTACTATTTTTATACATTAGGTTTTAAAGATGACCTCCTCCAAATAGTGGCCGTCATTGTTTATACACACTTGGAGGTGTTTTCCAAAGGCTGCCATGGCATCAACGGGGTGGAACAGCAGCTATCTCCTGCTGAATATCAACCTTAAGTGCTTCCAGAGTTTGGGGTCGATGACTACAGCCTCACAAAAAAAAAAATCACAAGGGCCGAGTTTATGAGAACAGGATGACCACCCAACATCTCCATGCAACGTTTACCTGATCCGGAAACATTTCCCTAAGTGCTTCTAATGATCCCAAGCTGTGTGTGCCGAGGTTCCATCTTACTGAAACCACAAATCTAGTCCTTCAAGCTCAAGGTGTTCAAGTTAGGGTTGGGCTACCAACAAACCTTAGCAACGCTTCTCCTGCCTCGCTAAGTTTCATGTATGGCCCTGTGCACAGTAACTGTCCCAATTACAGAAAATGCACTTTTTCTTAAACAGCCTCATGGTTTGAAATTTGCATTATTGATCTTAATGCTTCTACATTAGTTTTGATGTGTGGTCTTGTGGGGAGCTTAAAACCTATCTAATTAATTTGGAATGCCACATTTTTTTCTACTGGTGACACATATCTCAGACGGTGCATAATTTAGTTTCTTTTCAGTTTTTAACTTTTTTTTAGATGCATGCTACACATGTCCAGGTGTTTGAATCATTCTAGTAATGACATATTTTACAAGCCATGTTTCAGCACTTTCAATTTTAGTGGCATTTTGGTCAAGTGGAGCTGACATACCAGCTCTATACCAGGTGGGAATGAGAATTGAGGAATTATTTTTTTTTTTTGTACTTTTCTTGATATTTAAGGGTATACAACAATAACTAAAGGCACTTAATCATGATCTATATACCCATATTATAGTTAAGGCTATGATGCGTTAACATAATGTCAAACTTTATTTTTTGGCTCATAATAGCTTTGAGACAGGACCTCCAAATTTGGGTGTAATTTTGTTCCGGCTGTACATAACAGCCAATCTTTATGTGATTAAGAACATATCTAAGCATATGTAGATAAGTGAAATCCCTCTTTTAGTGTAGGTATTTAAGCCACTCTACTATACCTATCTTTACATGGTGCATCATAAACGATTGCTATAACTTTAATTGTACTACAACTTGATAGGCTCGTTTTCCGGACTGTACGTAACGTACCATCAAAATGTGTGATAAAATTAGAACACAAGCCAACAGAAACATATGCTGCCACAATGCTAATTTATAGCACCAAAATTATAGCGTTACGTACATGTACGTAACAAAATATAAGAACTTCTTGCATATGAAATTTGTTATGAATCCTCAGCATGTGAGTTCACGCAATGTTTCATAATAAACATAACCTTTTTAGTGTAGCAAGATCAATTTTGGATCCTATAATCGGTTTTTTTTTAGTGTATTTTTATTTTGAGGAGGAGAACAATGGTCTTTTTTCATCATTATTGGGATCATGAGAGCATCCTAAATGCACTGGTGTTGCATGACAATAAAGCCAATGGGAGCGCTGGTCCTATGTAATTATTCACAAACCCCTACATGTTTCCTATAATATGCAACATGAATTTCTTCGGAAATATGTGGTTGGTTTTTGAGCCTTCCATGGCACAAATTTGGTACAGTTAGTGTGCATGTGGCGGTATGCAAATAATGATGAATAAACACTACTGAATTAAGTTTATTCATTCATTCATTTTCTGAACCGCTTAATCCTAATTAGGCTTGCGGGTAGGCTGGCGCCCATCTCAGCCGATTCTGAGTGAGGGCAGCTCGCCAGGCCATCACAGGGCAGAAACACGTTGACGGCTATGCAGCCTACTCTTGATGAAAATCAGCAATGGTTCTTTTACATGCCTCTCACCACAGATAGTGAGAGACACGGCTGGCATTTGATAACCCAGTTAGCTGCACTGGGGGGACAGCAGTGACAACCCGTTGATAGTGGGGCTTGAACCCCCGACCTTGGGATCAGTAATCCAGCACCCTTCCACCAGGCCACCACTGCCCCTGTATTAAGTTTAATGAATGCAAATAATAATTTGATAATCTTTATTTATTTATTTTTTTTAAATGTGGGAGTGGTTTGTTGTTTTTTTGGGGGGGTCACCCTGTATGTAATCTTTCTATCAGCAGTAATACAGCTGAGTCCAAAAGTTTGCATCCCTTTACTTCAAAGCCAAGATATTTAAAACAAGTTTGCAAATTTTGAAACTACCTGCCGGGGTTTTTTCCCCTAGTTTGTTTTCATAAAAACCTTTCAGTGTTCAGTATCAATCATTACATTTTCAACACTGTAGGTCTGCTGCTCTGTAAAAGATGGCTGCAGTCTATCTGAAAGCTGCCTCGTTAATTCATTTATGTTCTAAATTTATGTAAAAGGGCTAAAGTTGACTGGAGAATTCAGATGTAGTAGAAGTCCAGGATGTGAAGTGTCCGATACTGCGATTTCCACTGAAATCAAATTACCTTAGTGTACAAAAGGTAAACAGCTAAATCCAATGTACTAAAACACTATCCTAAGTGCCTGTAGAAAGTGCTGTAATGGCACCTGGCCTACCTTGTTATAACCGAGGGGTTGGTTCCCTCTAGTTTCTTGCGAGCGAAGTTGATCTTCTGTAGAGGGTACCAGTTTATCTCTTTGACGTCTACACTCTCAGTCCAGGTGCCTCCTTTCTTAAGCTGCTTTAGTGCAAAGTTCTAAAGAAATAAAGAGAAAAAGATATTTAAACCTGGAAAGTTAGGTGCTGGTAGTTAGTTAAATGGTAGTCACCAGTTAACACACATTTTTTACACAAACATAACATGCATTGGACATTCACGAGCATAGAACAAAAATACAGTCAAATTAGTAGATCAGTTTATCACCAGTTGTTGATGCATTTAATTGAACAGAAGTCAGATGTAAAGACAGCTGCTTCCTGAGGGTCAGAGTTCACCATGTCTCTTGCCAGCCCAAAAAATGTCTCGTATTAATTAATAATTGTCAGACACCTTAAGCTTTGATTATGGCACATTATTTGCCATGTTATTGTTTGGCAACGTCACATTTGATTCAGTCCAGGGTAAATTTTTTACTGAGATCTTGTATTGATGACAGGAGAGTCGAAACACTGCGGTAAAGTCTTCAGCACATCCCAAAGATTTCACTGAGGTTAACAGTTCATGTGTGTAAATGATTCCTCAAGCTCTCTGAACCACTATTTGAGCCTGAACTGTATTCCTGCAAGGTTTTAAACTCGGGCTCAAAGAGTGAAACAATGGTTCAGGAACCATGAGTATAATGGGTTTGTGAAGTGGACACTATGCATGATGGGTACATCACTTCATGCTCTTCCCTTCTTACCCTGACACACCCAGCACTCTAGAATAGGGTCGATTTTGACTCATCAGATCACATGACCTTTTTCTATTGCTCCATAGTACAATTGAATGCTTCCCAGCAAACTGAATCCTTTTATTACGGTTATTTTTACTCAGTGGTTTCCTTATGAAGAAAGATTGGATTTTCGCACTGTGCATGTAAAAATACTTTTACTTTCACTATTAAACATAGCCATGTGCCATTCATTCATTCATTCATTCATCATCTTCCGCTTCTTCCGGGGTCGGGTCGCGGGGGCAGCAGCCTAAGCAGTGAG
>JBCNYH010000010.1:2343661-2366475 GCA_039654325.1 Tandanus tandanus
TGTTTTTGTGTGTGTGTGTGTGTGTGTGTGTGTGTGTGTGTGTGTGTGTGTGTGTGTGTGTGTGTGTGTGTGTTCAATATCTCATTATATCCTAAACATATTCTAAAAATGCTACTAAACATTATTAGTTATGAATGTCACTTTTTGCTGATGTAGGTGATATTCTCCCTGGTGATTTTCCCATTGTGTATATTGCACTGAACTGCAGCAGCAGCAGCCACTGAGGTGTATAAATGACAATGGAGACTGTTTCAACAAAGTTGCAAAATGGAGCCTTCAATCCACTCACACAGAGAACAGCCTGAATAATTATTGCAAATAGGAGGATGATAAGGGCGGCACGGTGGCACAGTGGTTAGCACATTCGCCTCACAGCAAGAGGGTCCCGGGTTCGATTCCCGGACTCAGGGTGTTTCTGTGTGGAGCTGGCATGTTCTCTTCATGCTTGCATGGGTTTCCTCTGGGTACTCCGGTTTCCTCCCACAATCCAAAAACTTGCACAGTAGGCTGATTGGCGGTTCCAAATGAAAGTGTGTGTGAATGATTGTTTGTGTGTTGGCCCAGCAACGGCCTGGGGAGCAGTTCAGGGTGCACTCCGCCTTCTCCCAGAGTTGGCTGAGATGGGCACTAATCTCCCCACGTCCCTAATTAGGATTAAGCGACTTAGAAAATAAATAAATGAATGCAGAGAATGATTAAAAAAGAGGGGGTATGGGTGGATTCTAATGGTGTATTTTACCTTCAAT
This sequence comes from Tandanus tandanus, assembly GCA_039654325.1. Classification (NCBI taxonomy): domain Eukaryota; kingdom Metazoa; phylum Chordata; class Actinopteri; order Siluriformes; family Plotosidae; genus Tandanus; species Tandanus tandanus. The sequence goes on from JBCNYH010000010.1 coordinate 2,344,408, forward strand.
GTCGGATATTATAATTATTTTCCAATATTTATGTTTCATTTCCGACACCAGTGGAGCAGCAAAGTATGATTCTAATCCAAAAAAAGAAACCTCCACAGTTCTTCAGGAAGCTGCTTCCCCACCTCCCCCTGAAATGCTGATTTTGAGTGCATGTGCTGGATGATGCAGTGGATGATAGAGCAGATGCACTAACCTGTTTGACTTCCTCTTCCCATTTATGGTCTTTCCGCTCTCTGTGCCTACTCTGCTCTGATCGGTCACCTGAAAGCTCTACACTCAGTATTCTGGGAGGCAAACCGGGATAGGCAGAGATACTGCTGTGCATGGGGCAGCAGGGAAGGCCCAGGTCAGAAGGCCCAGCACACTGTGATGCACTAGTGTGCCCAATACAAACAAAATTGACAAAAACCTTGTGTTTGCAGCCAGCTCAAACTGCCAAGAGGGAGAACTTAAACTTGTGCTAACCTTGTTATTTGACACTGTAACAACATTTTTGGGTCAAAAAGGTGGAAAAAGCATATCTCCCCTTTAAAAAAGAATTACAAATTGTCCATAGCTTTAATGTTCTTTACATGTCAGGAGATTGATTTCTCTTTTTTCCCTTCAAATCTCTACTGCAGCTGTCCTATACAGGCTCCTTCTCTCATTGGTGTGTTGGATCACTATTTTTCTGTCACTCATTACACCTCCACTGCACAGGCTCCCTTTCTTTGAATAGTAGAGTTCAAACCAGTCAACACTGTCAGCTTGTCTTATGGCTTATAATGAAATCATTTTGAACTCTTCTGTATCCATGGTTCCACTGGAGCTCGTTTCAGCACCCCTCGCCTTCACTTAAAATTGGAGCAACGTCTTCATCCTTGTTAGTTTTTTAATTAAATTATGAAGCCATGATTATAATTTTTCTGCCTGCATTTCTAATTGCAGATCTGCTCACAAGACATGCTTAAATATCAATCAGGCACCACAGATAAGTGAAACTCTAATTATGTACAATTAGTTAACTGTCATATGGAGTAATTACAGGAGTGAATGGACAAATTAAGAGGAAATTTAATTGGCCGCTATTAATGGAGGGAAATGTATGTTATCTGTCTGTGTGCACTTTGGCATGCCACTGAAAATGTTTGCATTTGTTCTTCATATTAAATAGCAATATTAAAAACATTCAACGAAAAGGGTTATTCCTTCCTATTAATATTCAAAGTAGGAAAATGTGTAGATCAGTCTGGTAATTTTTATACTCTTTTAAACTATAAGGTAAGTAATGAGGCGTGCAATAATTTCAAAGGAAATTAAACAATCTGTCATAATGTATTGTATACAACACAGATACGCAACGGGGGAAATTTGTGTCGTATTCTAGGCAACTTCAATTTCAAAATAGGGTTTCTTTTCTTTTTATTAATTTTTTTTCCATTCAAAAACCAGTTGGACTGAACCTTTTGCAATAAATTAACCAATCTGTTAATTTTTTTTTTCCCTTGAAGATTGTTAGTGTTCATTGAATGACACATATATAAAATTTGAAGCTTTTATTTTGTACTCTTTTTTTCTTTCATGGGTCAAAAGCCCCTATCCATAAGTGCACTTAGTCATGCTTGGGATGAGGTTTGTTTTCCTAACTACACAAATGCTATCAGTCAAAAATCAGTCAAATGCCTTCTAGTGGCTGCTTTTGGTACTAAAGGGGTGAAATAAGATAAACCTATTCATCTGGATTCCCTTTAACACACAAAGTGAACAGCGGTGTATACATGGTCACTCCACACCCTTCTGAAATATCTCAAAAAGAAGTTAGATTACAATAAATGCCATTCAAGTCTAGAGGTTTCATCCTGAAAGGATTTTAATGATATGATTTAATTATGTCGATTAATAATTCATGTATATTAAAATCCTCTAAGTCTTGCTGGCAAAACATTGCAGTAAAGCTATTACAGAGACTGGTACAAGTGTTTAATTTAACAAATTAAAGGAATTAAAGAATTTTTCTGTCTGTAAAACAGATTAAAATTTTTACTCAGCAATATTAATATTAATATAGTGATTAAAATGTTACACTCATTGTTACTTTACAACAGGATGTTAATATCATTAGTCAAACAAGTGGCGCTTTTAAGTCTTAAAGGAACTATTTGTCTCTTCTTAAGCCCTCTAATGTCTACAAAGAGAACTGCAACTGCAATTAATCAGAATCAAAATCAAGATAAAGATAAAGATAAAAGTCTCAATAGAGGAAAATTACGAATATTTATACATATACAAATATACATACGGAAATCTACATATACGAGGAGTTGTACAGTTTAATGGCCACAGGTAGGAATGATTTCCTGTGTCGTTCAGTGGAGCATTTAGGTGGTATCTGTCTCTCACTGAACGTGCTCCTGTGACTGATCAGCAGGTTGTGAAGTGGGTGGGAGGTATTGTTCAGTATTGTCTTTATTTTGGACAACATTCGCCTTTCCGACACTACCGTCAGAGAGTCCAGCTCCATCTCCACAACGTTACTGGCCTTGCGGATCAGTTTGTTCAGTCTGTTTGCGTCTGCAACCCTCAGCCTGCTGCCCCAGCATGCAACAGCATAGAGGATGGTGCTGGCCACAACAGATTCATAAAACATCCTAAGCAGTGTTCGGCAGATGTTAAACGACCTTAGCCACCTCAAAAAATAGAGACGGCTCTGGCCGTTATCTACCTCTATGTTGGATAGGGTTGAACAGGTAGGGTTAAGGGGCTTGCCCAATAGTGACAGCCCCAAGGCTTGCACCCTGACCTTCTAATCAGCAACCCAGCACAGTAATCACTAAGCAACGCCCACCCTTGAATGTTTTAAGGTGTAAAAAGATTCAAAAACAGATCTTCTACCTGCTGGTTATTGGAACAACCTGGTAGGTACGGAGCGTCAGGCTGCGTTGTGAGCAGGCTGTGTCCTGACTGAGAATGATGTTCATAACACCAAAGAGCTGCTCGATGCGCTGGTCCTGCCGCAGGTCCTCTCCTCCCTTCACCAGAAATGGGTGGTCCCTTTCATCATTGCCTCGCACAATGAGGCGTTTTGGACGGCGAATGGAAGTCATGACCTTTACCTTGAGTCAGACATGCACAACAGAGTCAGAATAAATATTGTTTGGCTCAGTATCGCATGAACATCACCGTATATCAGGGCCAGCTGATATAAAAGTGCTAGTAGGGTTAAGCCTTAAACAGTATGCGTGTAAAAGGAACGGTACTGTGTTTATGGTATGTAAAAGGAACAGTATGTGTATGTGGTATGTTTAGGGAATGGTATTGCGTGTATGTTATGTTAAAGGAACAATATGTGCGTGTGGTTTGTTAAAGGAATGGTGTATGTGTGTGGTATGTTAAAGTAACGGTATGTGTATGTATGGGGTATGTTAAAGGAATAGTATGTGTGTGTGGCATGTTAATGGAATGGCATGTGTGTGGTTTGTTAAAGGAACAGTGTGTGTGTTACATGTTAAAGGAACGGTGTGTGTGTTTTATCTTAAAGGAACGGTGTGTGTGTGTGTGGCATGGTAAAGGAACAGTGTGTGTGTGTGTGGCATGTTAAAGGAACGATATGTGTGTGGCATGCATGTTAAAAAAACGGTATGTGTGTGTGTTTATATGTTAAAGGAATGTGTTTATGGCATATTTTAAGGACCGGTGTGTGTGTATGATACTTTAAAGGAACGGTATACGTGTATGATATCTTAAAGGAACGGTATACGTGTATGATATCTTAAAGGAACGGTATACGTATATGATATCTTAAAGGAACGGTATACGTGTATGATATCTTAAAGGAACGGTATGCGTGTATGATATGTTAAAGGAACGGTATGAATGTATAGTGTGTAAAAAGAACAGTATATATGAAGAACATGTATCTTTCTAGCCCAGTTGGTAGATTCCTGTAGCCTATTAAGGACAGTCAGTTTATGTGATTCTACTTGGAATAAAAAGTAAAATAATTAGCCTTAGTTTACATGAGGCATATGGGAATTTCCTAGAGCCTGTGTAAACTAAAACTAGCACTGCCCAGGATGATGATTTATTCAAAATGCGTTATCAGCAGTGAGTAAGACGCGGGAAATACAATGTCAATAAATAAGGTTGATTATTTTCTAAATAATTCATTATTCAGAATGCCAAAAAGTAATCCGTTCACGAACACATTCTCCAACCACGAGCGTTATTCCTACACTGAAAGGAAAGGAAAGTAGTAATTGTATACACCCACGGGAAAACGTGCTTCCTAAAATTGGATGTGAATTCCGGAGGTGGTTTTCATTCATTCATTCATTTTCTGAACCGCTTAATACTAATTAGGGCTGAGGGGAGGCTGGCGCCCTTCTCAGCCGACTCTTGGCGACGGCGGAGTACACCCTGGACAGCTCGCCAGGTCATCGCAGGGCAATGCAGTCTACTCTTTTGGCATTACTGAATTATCAGGTGTACTTATTTTTTTTTTCTCACCTGGTTTCTGAATGTTGCCCTACTTTTTGGTGAACATAACTACATAATCAAATCTGTTTTCGTATTTTTTTTATTTTCACCGATTTTTGCATGGAGGGCAGCACACAATTGTTTCCTTAGGCCCTGATAAAGAAAAACATAAAATGAAGGAGTGAACTTTCATATACCCCATAATAGGCCATCATTGACACACTCCACAAGGAGGGAAAGCCTCAAAAGGTAATTGCAAAAGAAGGTGGATGTTCTCAAAGTGCTGTATCAAAGCACATTAATAGAAAGTTAAGTGGAAGGGAAAAGTGTGGAAGAAGAAGGTGCACAAGCAGCAGGGATGACCACAGCCTGGAGACGATTGTCAGGAATCCTCCAATATATACACGAGCTGTTCCACATTGTGGATTGTTAGGCTACTGTTTGCCCCTGGGGTGACAGAGATCCTGGAGATATAATTGAGGTCCATCCTTCCTCTGAGAAGTAATATGGCTCCATCTAGTGGGTTTTCCCGACAAAACACTGACACTGTGGTTTTCACAGTATACATTACGGAACATGTATCTTAATCAGTGACAATCTCAGTGCATTTGCTATGACCCGATACTTGTGAAGCAGTTAATATCACTACACAACATGACTAATCCCTACTGCTGGGAAAAAAGTCAAAAAACTAGTGTTGGGATGATCGAGCCAAAGTTTGAACAATTTATTGACACGAGTCATTTCCAAGGACGGCACGGTAGCGTGGTGGTTAGTACGTCTGCCTCACAGCAAGAACGTCCGTGGTTCAATTCCCAGGCTTGAGCATTTCTGTAAGGAGTTTGTATGTTCTCCCGGTGCTTGTGTGAGTTTCCTCCGGGAACTCCAGTTTCCTCCCACAGTCCAAAGACATGAACATTAGGCTAATTTGCTGTTCCAAATTGACCCTAGGTGTGAGTGTGAATGTAAATAGTTGTGTGTTGCCCTGTGATGGTCTGGCAAACTGTTCAGGATGTACCCCGCTTTCACCCAGTGTCAGCTAAGATAGGCACCAGCCTCCCCGTGGCTGTAGCAGGATTAAGCAATTTGATGAAAAATGAGCGAGTGAGTCAGCCATTTCCAAATTTATCAAGCACAAATATTGTGGCTCGAGTTGCTATTTTTCAAAGCATAAATTTTTTTAATGCATATTTTCAGCAGAAAACAACAAAAAATTCAAAGTATAAAAGAACCACCATCCACAAGTACATACCCTCTCATCGAACCCTGTAATCTTCGCGTGGTACTCTGGCAGAGGCTTGGATCTTCCATCATACTGTCCTAAAGAAAGGAAATGAGTCTTGAATATCTACTTGAGGAACAATGTTTTATTTGTGTAGTCTGATGCTTTTCTCCTAACCTGGAACCTCAAGTTCATTCCTGAGCGTGTCTGTGCTGAAGTTACTGAGCCAGGGTGAGTACTCCTTCAGATTCCCTGGCTCTTTCTGGAAGCCTCTCATTTTCACCACAAGCTCTTCCACTTTCCTGAGATAATCCTTATCTTTACGCTTCTCGTATACCTTTGATCCACCTGGGCCAAAAAGCATCTCCACTTCTTTGGAGAATTTCTTTTAGAAACAGACAAAAACAGAAAATACAGGCTCTATTTCTTTTGTACAGTTACTCACTCACTCACTCACTAACGAAAAGAGTATCAGGTGGTACGACTGAGAACCTGGCTGAATCTTTTTCGGAAGGATCCAATTCTTGGGTCTTTGGAGTTGCAAAGCGAGGTCCTCATTTCTTCATACAGTGTTTTTATCATCTTCTTGTCCATGTTGGGCTTCTCCAAATGACTCTTAACCTCCTCCCACCAATCCTGCCGAAAAGTGAACGGTTATTATTTATAACAGGGCTGCAGTGTAAACATGTTAGTGGAAATTTAAGATAGTAAATTTAAAATAAAGATCTGCTAAGAACATTTTAATGGCAATATCTTGGTAGATATTATGCTGAATATTTGAGGTTTTCAGCAGTTCCCATTCATTAATGTATAAGCACAATTAAGGATTATTAATTATGATACAGAACTCTGTTTAACACCAAAGCCAAAGACAACTACAACCCCTGCTTGGCAGCTGTATGCCTCTGTGTGGTATACATAGCATTCACAAGCAAGGGATCAACATGAAGCCATACTGAGCTTGACCTTTGACCTCCAATTCTAATCAGTCCATCCTTGAGTCCCAAGTTGATGGTTGAGCAAATTTGTAAAAACTCTATGAAGCCATAAAAACTCTATGAAGCCATTCCTTGAACCTGTTTTCACAAGCAAGGAATGAACACGAGACAGCAGGGAGCTTGACCTTTAACCTATGAATTCTCCCCAAAACTAATCAGTTCATCCTAGAGTCAAAGGAGACATTTGGGAGATCAAAACGATCAGGTCATCAGATATAAGAATAGCACACATGAGACTGCAGTGACCTTGACCTTGGATCTCCAAAATGTAAAAAATCAGTTCATCCTTGAGTGAAGACGGCCATTTGTGCAAAGTTTGAACAAAATCACTCAAAGCGTTTTTGAGATTGCGTTCACTAAAATGGCCCGGATAGAGATGGACGGACGGACGGACGGACGGATGGATGGACAGCCCGAAAATATAATGCTTCTCACCCTGGCTATTGCCGGCATAGAGGGGGGGAAAAAAAAGAAAAGAAAAAAAAAGACGTTGTATCATAAAGAATTTTTTTTTCAAAATCCTCTATTGTATTAGGATATTTGTATGTTAAATAGGGACTATAGACACACACAAAAAAAGAAAGAAAGAAAGAAAATGCATTTAGTACTTTAAAAAGCATTTCAGGGTTGGTGAGCTGCTGAAGAGCATCAACAAACTCTTGAAAAACTCCTCCTCTATCCAGTTTTGTCTTTAGTCTGGAACATACACATATAACACAACAGTGACATTACAATGTTTTTCCTCATTATTTATTATATGCTTATAATAGTCACTATTATTCCAGTTCAGCATACTCATCGACAAATTCCTGGTTCCTCTGTCCGATAACAGACTCTTCAAACATGTAGCCTTCACTGCTTATCATGAAGGGGTAGATTAGTGCTTGTGGGTAGCACTCTGCAATCTCCTTTATCACATGCTGCACCGCCACTGCTTCCGGCTTGTCCAACAGAGCCATCATCTGACTTATCCACCCAATCAGCTGCCAACAAGGCACGCTTCCCACCTGTACAAACACCACGGCTACTGTTAATACTTGCATCATAAATAACACACTCAAATTAGCTCAATAAATAACACTCAAATAAACAACACTCTAAAATTACAATCCCACACTCTAGGCTCCTATTCTGTGGTTTTAAATCTTAAGTTTTGTGCACAGCTCCACCTCTTTGACCATTAGGTTGAGCGTCTCTGCAGAGTAGAGCTCCACTATCTGCAGTAAGCGAGGGAACTTGAGCCTGGCTTCCTCAGAATTGAGTTTCAGTGCTTTTAGCATCATCTTCACCACATGAGCAGGCAAACTCTGCATCATGGGAGAACTGGCCACTGCAAAACATGAACAAGATGAGCCTTAGTAAACACAAAAACGTTCATGTAAATGTCATTTTGCAAACTGAGAACATGCAAACTCCACACAGAACCTTCAGCCCAGGACCTTCTTGCTGTGAGGCGTTCATGCTAACCACTACGCCCCTTGTTTTTATAATCTTAATATGGCACATTAAACATTATAGAACTGTGGTGTTCTGGTATGCAATCCTAGATTTACTCTCTTCTCTTTGCTCTTCCTCCCTCAGTCTGCGGTCACAGAAGTTAGCAAGTGTCATGTATGCCTCCACGATGCCGAGTGTGTCTGCATGCTTCTTGCTAAATGACTGATCCTCCTCCTCGGCCTTGCGTGCAGCACTGTGTAATAGCTCAAGAGCACGCATCTGCAGGGCCTCCATCACCTAACATTCCGTATAAAAAAAACACAAAGGGGTCAGTGGGTCAGATACAAGGTGGCAGCTACAAAGAGGGATTATTGGCATCATGATTCATTTTCTATAACAGCATCCTCGCAAAAATGAAATCTTAGCAAGTTCAATGATCTTGCATTTCCTATTAGAACATTACAAGAATTATAAGTCTATCTATTTCTAAACTGAAAACAACTAATTCCTAGATTTCTTGTCAAGTAAAACGATCTGTCCATGCAGCAAGATCTGCTATTAAATGGGGCATTTTGTAAAGAGAAATCACTATATGATTGCTTTTCTCCTATCAGACACTTGAAAGGACCCTTCAGTAATATCTACTGCCCCTGTTATAGTGCTGGTCGTCATCTTTTCAGTGCACACGCAGCAAAACTTTTCGCAACTTTTTCATATGCAGAAAATTGTACTCAGCACCATTTTTACCATTAATCACATAATTTCTCGAACAGTGTATGTGCATTTTCTTGTGTATGTAAAGGTAATCCAAACATGCTCCGAGTGGGCTTTGTGCCCTATACTGCTTAAGTCAAGTGAATACTTTGGAGTGATAAATAAAAGTATTCTAAATTTTTGAGATGTACTCACCATATCAGGGCTGGCTGTAGCCTCAGTCATCGTCACGCCAAAAAAAAGTTTGCGCAAGCACCAAAAATGTGCACATCATGTGTGTAAAAAAAAAGCACGCATAAAGTGGGCTTACAAAAAAGTCAGATTTCTCAGGAAAAATGCCAGGGATTCATCTTTATTTCATTACGGTTTAATTTAAATTTTCACTTCATTGAAAAATTTAAAATTCCAATTTCCGTATGAATTGTCCCTTAAAGTGTACCTGTGGTGAATTTGCATTACTAGCTCTTTAAAATGATCACGTATGACATCAGTGATTCCGTTAGGCAACGTCAGTCCTTGCCCCTTGTAGTCACACTACTATTACAGTACTACTAGGAATGCGCAGCGACATATTGCCTTCTTCAGTGTATGTTCCAGCCCTGATGGTGATGCGAACCCATTGTTTTTTCCTATTGGCTGGACTGCGTGCCACAGACTCCAGTCAAAGATAACACATTATCGGCCAGTGCTGAGCTGTGTCACCAGGAAATTGATGGAATGCTAAGCATACGGTTGCACAAACAACAAGTGCAGAAATCGTGGAAAACATTTCTATTGTGTTCCTAAACCAACTGACGACAGAAAGCCAGTTGGCAAAACTTTGGCTGCATAACATCAGCACATGCAATACTCTGAAAACGTTTCCTTTCGGACGCAATTGAGTAGTCTGTGAAGACCACTTCAATCCGACGTGCTATCGGTGTGACCTCCAGACAGAACTACTTGGCACGAAGCTCAAGCTTTTAAGCCTAGAACCGGACACTATTCTAACGAATTGCAGCGGTGCCTCGCCAAAAGGAACCAGTAAAAGGTAAGAACCTTTAGTTTACTTGCGCTGGACAACCCAGCTCAACAAGTTCATGTCACTTTCGAGAAAAATATAGTTGCTCCTCTTTAGTTCAACCCCTGCTAGTAATCCATGGGATAAAATTGCCCAATATGCTTTTTATGGTCATTTATGTTAAAATAAGCTCTGTATCACTTAAGCATATTACATAACGCACAAATTATGCTGTAAGGATAACCAATACCGGAACTCTAAGTAACTCGCTCCTCAAATCCAGTGTTTGTTTTTTTGTATTTCATCTTTTTTGCAGTAATGAGACCGACAATAGTGCTGGCTGTAATTCCATTCAGGTTTATATTCATGTGCTTGTTACTATATACACTACTGTATATGGCCAAAAGGATCTATATGACGCTATAAAATACCTGAGATTCCGCTTAAACTGTTGTCAAAAAAATAGAATGTTTTTGTATGCTGTAGCATTATATTTTGCTTAACACTAAAGAGGCCAATCCAGTTCCAGCGCACTAATGCACACCAGTGCACAAATTTTGGTACATGAATGTACTGATCCATTAATTTCATTAAAAAAATAAAAACACTTGTTCAAAATAATGTTCACATTTTAAATAATTTCTTACATACATAAAACCCAAAAGCTACCTGGTCACTAGAAGATGCCCCGGCAAGTTCTAAAACTCTCTGTGCTTTCTCTGCCCCAAGGGCGTCTAGAGCAGATGGGCTGCGGCGTACAGCACTAGCCAAAAGGTCAAAGGTGGTGCCCAGCAGGATCCTCTGGTCCCTGAAGACCTTGCCAGTAAAGCATTCACTGTGCTTCTCAAACTCCTCTACACAATAAAAACACATATCAGCATTAAGTTCCTGGCTGCAAAAAAAAGAGAAAATGTAGTTTGTTTACATTCTTGAAAGACTGAACAGTTTCTACCGAGCAGTGGGACAGTCTTGAGCAGAGAGCTAATCTGCTCAACGGGCCCCTGGCTCTGGCTCCTCCGCTGGCTGAAACGACTGAAGCTGTGCACCCAACGCTGTAGTCGACCTTTCTCAGCCTTCGCCTCCCTATGAAGCTCTTTCAACAGCTTGGTCGCCACAGAGAAGTTGTTCTGGTGTGATAATCATGCAAAGAAAAAAGCAAAATAGCTGTACTAAAATCTAAATAATATGTTATCTTCTAATTATTAAAATTATTTAAAATAAAATATCTTCAAATCTACTTGCAATCTAATTCTATAATTTTACCACCCCTGGTGAAATCACCCTACTTAATGTTCACACTGCTTTATTTCTCCTTCATATAAAATAATTCAATCACAGATATGACACAAAAATATTTTGGCTTTATGAAACATGCCTCAAACAAATGTATTTATTTTAATTAATGGCAAAAAAATGTTTTCAAAATTAACAAGACGAAATTATAGAATCACTCAATGTGGTGGAATACATTTTGGAATTAAAAAACAAATAAATCGCAATTCCTAATTTTTTTTGCTCTACCTTGGGCCTAAATTCTTCAACTTTCGATTCTCTGACTTCTCTAATGAAATCTTAAGCTGGTCCCAACAGATGAGCTTTGCGGGATGGAGCCTTGTCACTGACCAATTTTTTACATTTCTACCATAAGTTCTCAAAATTGAGATTTCATAAACTGTCAGAGTGAGATCCAGATTGCTTGCTGGCTACGCCAATGAGATGAGCTGCCATTCCTAAAGATAACCTTCAACAGTCTTTGCTTTAAATGTTCTATTGACAATGAGAAGAGTGCTCAAAATTTCAGTGGACTCCTATGCAGTGACCACCATCTCCCCTAGTCTTTTACCTGACATTTAACCCCATATCACTAATGTTTCATCTTTATACGTTTCATTAGTGCAGCAGCAGACAGAAGTTCAAGCACCACCTCATTGGCCAATACAGAGTTGTAATTCATCACTAAACATCACTTTCATCTAATCATCTTTCATGAACAACTCTTCCATGACAAACTTCTGTTTATCCCACTCTAACATTAAAATCATTTTGTTCTGTAAAAATTACATTGTGGTATATATGAGACTTGTTTATTTGATATGAAGAAAAAAACAAAAAACAAAATCACAGGGTAAACATGTTGCTGATTACAGAATTTTTGCCAGAGGTTTTTTCCGAGGGCTTCCCCCCTCAAGAGTCAGACTTCTAAAATTACACTTACATTTATGGTATTTGGCAGACACCCTTATCTAAAGCGACTTATATTTGATCACATTAATTTTATCCAACTAAGCAGCTGAGGGCTCAAAAGGCCCAACAGTGGTAGATTGGTGGTACTGGGGCTTGACCTGACCAGGATGTAATGATATCATCCCACACATCCTTGGGGTCAATTTTAGCATCAGGCTAGCAACTCAGACTAAAATCTTTACTGCCACCCAAACATTTGAGGGTTAATGTGAACTGTCTACATTGAGTCTATTTATTGACCCTTGTTCTTCATTTTGCTCCACTGGTGTTTTTTTGTTTTTTTCTTAAGTAAAAGGTTATTTAGTTTTTATGTCTAGAAATGCATTAAATGACCATTAAAGGAAATCTGAATATGTAATGTTTCATTTTCATGGAAATATTGTTTTAGGTTTTCAATTTTTGTAACATGTAAAGTGATGTGTGTTATGCATACCCTAAAGTGCACCATTAACTGACTCCACACTGACACCAGGGGTCAGTATAAATAGCCAGTCTGGTATAAATAGGCTGACGGGGATTTAAAAATGTGCCGAATGGCTACATGAAATACCTGTTTCCAGGCACTATCTGCAAAGGTCAGTTTCATATCAAACTTGCAGTTCTTCACTAGTGCTCCTAACTCTTGTGCTGTGTTGTCCTGCTCAGCTCCATCCACCTCCATACTGTTAGCAGGGGATGCGCACAGCTTCTCCCAGATTTTATCCACGAAGAAACACCTGGGACATGAGATGGTACATATTATATTAAATTACACACACACACAACTCCTGGATAAAGACAAGGCTGTTACCTAAACTACAGATTTCATTACGTTTGTCCAGACTTGATCATTTATTGTGAGATAAATCTAGAGTAATGGTACAAACTTTGCAAACTGACCGGGATGTAATGATGTCATCCCACACATTCATGGGGTCAATTTTAGCATCAGGGTAGCGACTAGTCCACCTCTTAATCAAACCTTTCAAAGAGCCCACTGATACTATGGAGTAAAACAAAGTTAAAAGAGCTATCATATCAAATCAATCCTAAACACCAAAAAACCAAAATGACTATTGTTTTAAAGTTTTAAGAAGACAAGGAAGCTCACCGTCTCCTGTAATGTAATATAGGAAGTCCTGGATCTCAGTGAGAGCTTGGACTGACTGGAGCATGGTCAGACGACTGCGGTTCAGCAGGGGATCAACACTGGAGTAGTTCTGAACAACACATTACTGATCAAATACGTATGCAAGCATGGGTCGTTTTCTCTGTGAATTTTTTCACTCTGCCAAGACGTTACACTTTTGTTGGCTTTAATTTGTTTGTATGTTTGTTTGTTAGCAACTTCATGACAAAGTTATGACCTGATTGTGATGAAATTCGTTGGAGAGCTAAAGTATGGCCCAAGTAACACCCCATTAGATTTTGGTGGTGAATCGGATTCAATTCTGGATTCAGGAATTTAAAGATTCTTTTACATTGTTAAATAGTATGTGGATTGTGGTATTATAAAAGACTCAGCAGGGGTGCTGCGAATAGTGTTATTTTTTGGCTCTCCATTTGCCCTTCTAGTTTTTGCCCTTTCCATACCTTGGAAATCTATATCCAGGTCTCTTGAGCCATTTAACTGGGCCTTCTTAAATTTGGAACTAATTTCCAAAACATGTAAATAAAACCCCCCAGTGCAGCGAACTGGGTTATCAAAGGCCGGCCATGTCTCTCACTGTGGTGAGAAGCATGTAAATCACTACTCAAGGCCCGTGGGCCAAATGCGGCCCGCCATCTCATTTTACGTGGCCCGCAAGAGCTTTCAAAGACTATGATTATCATACATTCTTCACGTCAATAATTACCATGAAACCTAATTCATCATCCTTCCACAAGGTGGCGGCAAAAATATTTCAAGTAAACAGCTAATCATTCACGACTCAAGAAAGATTGCATGCTAGCTTGTTGCTGTTAAGCGTTGCCAGAAAATGCGAGTGAATAAAGGAAAAGAGGACAAATGCCTAAACGAATCATTTTGCCATTCAGATTTTATGGTTGCCCTTTTAGAATAAATGCTCAGTGATTATTCAGCCCTCGATCACCTTTAAATTTAGGGATGTGACCCTCAGTGAAAATGAGCTTGACACCCCTGATGTAAATGAACCATTGCTGACTTTCGTAAAGAGTAGGCTGCATTGCCGTCAGCTTGTTTCTGCCCTGCGATGGCCTGGCGAGCTGTCCAGGGTGTACTCTGCCCTCGCCCAGAGTTGGCCGAGATGGGCACCACTCTCCCCGCGACCCTAATTAGGATTAAGTGGTTCAGAAAATGAATGAATGAATGTAAATAAAACTTTGGTTAAAAAGAGGCTAATTTTAATAGTATTGGTCTTAAAACACTCAAAAAAGGCTGAAGATCAATAACTATTAATAATAATAATAATAATAATAATAATAATAATAATAATAACTATGGAGACCAGCCCATGAGGTTTCATGTACTTGTGAAAACTTACATTAGGACTAAAAGCTCACATTCCCCAAACTCATATCGCTAAACGTAAAACTGACCTGCATAAAGACCTGCATGCAGTTGTTGGCATAGTATTTAGCACGATCATAGTCCTCTTGTAGAATGTAGAGGAGACTGAGGTCTTGACTGTAGTGTGTCTCCATCACCAGTTTTCGTTGCTCCACCTTCATGGCAGCATCTACAAAGCTCAACAGAGCCTGGTCCCTCTGGCCCTGCTGCAGCTGCTTCAACATGCTGCGCATCATGTACTGCAGGTAGGTTTCCTGTTGGACATTTAGGAGAAATAGTGTTATTTTTCTGCTTTATTTTGGGGGGTGGGGTTTGTATCTACTGAAAAAGCACTGCAAGTTTACAACTAAGAAATGAGAGCAATCCCTTAAAAAGTAAAACTCTCTCTCGAGCCATGTTTCAATTAACCTGCTTAATGTACAACTTCAAATTGCAAAAAAAAAAAAAAAAATCCCTCTTAGTAAAAAAAAAAAAAAAAAAAAAAAAAAAAAAAAAAAAACCCTCGTAGTAAAAAAAACCCCTCATAGTTAAAAAAAAAAAAAAATCCCTTGGAAAAAAAAATCCCTTGGAAAAAAAAATAAACAAAAAATCTCCAAAATAATTTTATTGACCAAATCACACAAAACTTTGCAGGTTTATAATAGGTGACATGATAAGCAATTCAAACCAGAAACAGAATGATTGGCATAACCACCTAAGCAGTTGGCTCCAAATGGGTCACAAACATAGTTCCAGTATGTGGCTCAATTGAGCATGTTTTTAAAAACATCACTTCGATTTTGTGCAAAAATGCAATGGAAACTCAACCTTCATCGCCCCATCTCTCTCTCTCTCTCTCTCTCTTTGTCAGAAGGTCTTGAAATCTCATTTATTTCATTTATTTAAGAAGTAGCAATGATTTTATAAGTAATTTAAATTGCGAAGAGCACAGGTTTACAATTAAACAAAGCCCAACATGAACCACCCCTGAGCCAAAAGTATTTAACATGCAGCTTTATCTTCACTTCGAGCAAGTGTTCACTTCATTAAACGCCACATGATTTACTAAAAATACATATATAGTATACACAGATAATGAACTACTGCTAGGGGCACAGGACTGTTTCACACCTGCATGCTTAGTGAAATATTTAGTTGATGCATAGAGGAATTCTGTAAGATAAAATTCTGTAATAAAATTCACAAGATAAAATTCTGTAATAATTTAAATATTTAAGCACTGCCTAAAAGCAGAGCTCTGAAAATGTTTGCATTGATTTTCAGTAAAGAAACAGCCAAAATACAACTTACTGTCTTTTCGATAGTATTCGAAAACTTTAGAAAAAAAATTCTCTCTTTTTTTTTCATTTTTTGAAAAAAAACCTTTGTGTCTCCTCAGAAACAAAAAACATTGACTTAACGAAAATTTGCAAAGTGCAGGTGCGGCAACAAAATCGACACTAACAACATAATGAACGAAAACACAACAAAATACAAGCTTTCCCCCCAATCTGCTTTATAACCTGATAAAATGGGTCTTCCCACATCTTGTCCAGGTTAACTGGTGAGCTGTTGCCAATATTAACTGTAGCACAGTACTGTAGAGACTTCCACTCAGTCAGGTGATTGTAGGCCTCCAGAGCTGCTATCTCCCAGAAATCCTTTTCTGTGTCTGTAGGCTCACCATCCATCCACTCCTCTGTGTTCAGCGCCTAAACCAATGCAACACAGCCCCATCATTACTGAAAGGTGCATTTCTGACATAACAGTAAGTTTTCACAAAGAAAAAAAAAATCTAAAAGAAATATGTGAAGACTGTTATAGTATATATACTATATATATTATAGTACATAATATACACCAGAACACAGGATACTTACTGCTATAAATGTGCTTTGATGAACCTGTAGATATGTGTGTGGTGAACCCCTGACATATAGAGCTGAATACTGTAGCTAATATACTGCAAATATCTCAACCATCTGCCCTGCCACGGTGTTACTCTGCTCTCCCCCGTGACCCTAATTAGTATTAAGCGGTTCAGATTCAAATGAATGAATGGATGAATATCTCAACCACGATCAAAGGTATATGATTTGATTCCCGGGTTCGGGCGTTTCTGGGTGGAGTTTGAAAGGGTTTTCTCTGAGTACTCCAGTTTCCTCCCACAGTCCAAAAGCCATGCAAAATAAGCTAATTGGCTGTTCCAAATTGCTCCTAGGTGTGAGTGTGAATGGTTGTGTATGTGTTGCCCTGCGATGGTCTGGCGAGCTGTCCAGTGTGCACCCAGCCTTCACCCAGTGTCGGCTGAGATAGGCACCAACCAGTCAAGATGTTTTGCGACTCCTCAGGCAAGCAAATATTTTGCGGCTTAAATAAATATATCGCGCGAATTTGCGACTGATTTGCAAGTTGCGTTTGCTTTGCGGAAAAAAAGTGTATCTCCTGTCATAAATCAGTCACGTTTTGTTCACTTGTTCCCAAACCATTCGCTTTTTATTCGCGTTATTAGCACAAAGAAAATGCGAATAAAGTACTAATAATGACAAAATACATGGAATATGGTGGATGCCAGCAAGTCTCAAACTTTCCTCATGGAAGTCACCAACCTGTCGCTTTTCCTTGCAAACGAAAAACGAATAATTTGCGAGCAAAACGACAGCTTCCCAATCCGCTCACGACATGCGCGGACCGTTTCAGAAGAGTTTGAGACTACTCTGCGTCAGATCCTCGTTTTGCTACATTTGCGAAAGTTCACGAACTAGGCGAGCAAAATGCGACGCCGCAAATGACGCGAGACAAATTTGAGAACATTTTGAAAATAAAAAGCTACAACCGCCAATTGCAGTTCACATCAGTCGCCTTTCTATCACACCACTAGTGTGATCACCCCCTTACATTAAGAGCATTATGTAACTAATCAGACATTTGTATTACCTCATTGTAAAGTTTGACTGCCTCAGCGTAGTCACCTTTCGCTTCAGCCTGCAGTGCACTGCATGTGATGGACTTTGTGCCAATCTTTCCACCAAAGATGCCCCTCACAACATCATAATCCCCCAAAGACCTGTACAACCTAAAGAGGAATTCATTCCACCTCTGAAGACAGACTTCATGAATACATGTACTGTACTGAGTATTCAGTGATTAAAATAGAGGAATTTAGGGCTGAAAGCTAAACTCACTTGGCTAGATGAATCCAGCGCTCTGTGTCGGGGGGCAGCTCCTTCTTGCCTCTTGCCCGTTTGGAAGGGGGTTCGTCAGGCACAGGACTACAGTGTATGAGACTCAGCTCCAAGAGGAGGATGCCCATGGGTTGCTGCAGACTGGCCAAACAGCTGGCACTGACACTGCCAGGCTGCACATCCAGAAGACCTGAGTGCTGGTAACACATATCCTGCACAAAAATCAAATAGGTTCATTAGTTTTGAATTATAAGAGTAAAATATAATGCTAAAATGATCCATATTTATCTACAGGATAAAACAGAAATAGCTAGCACAGAGAAGAACACTTTATACTCAAGTAGTTATACGCGTAGTGGGGTTAGTTTACAGACATCTCATATATTGTAAGAATTTTATTAACTAACCCCGATTTACTACACAACAAAAATGTTACACTCGCCGTCCACCTTAATTGGAACACCTGATCTTTTATTTGATTATCCACTTAGCCAATCATGTGCCAGCAGCAGTGCAAAGCTTATAATCATGCAGATCAGGATCAGAAGCTTCAGTTAATGAATAAAACAACAGAATGGACAAAAGGTGTGATGTCATTGACTTGATGGGTTGGTTTGAGTATTCAGAAACTTCTGATCTTTTGGGATTTTAGGACACAACAGACTCAAGAGTTTACAAAGAATGATGCAAAATGAAAAACATTAAATTAAGGGAGCGAAAGTTCTGTGGGTTGAAACTCGCTGTTGATAAGAAAGGTCATAGAAATATGACCAGACGGATTCAAGCTACCAGGAACTCTACGCCATACATCATACAACTCATTTTCACCCAGGGCCACAGCACCAAATTTTGAGATCAAGGGCCGAATAAGCACTCGGCATCTATTCAAAAAGAGCAAACATGAAATCTGCATGGCCTTATTATTTGTTTACGCATTTGTCCTCTTCTTTTATTCGCTTTCCTTTTCTGACAATGCTCGACAGTGACAAGCTAGCATGAACAGTTAGCCGTTTACTTGAAATAGGTTGGCTCCAGCTAGTGGATGAATGATGAATTGCATGGCAGTTGATTGAAATAATGTACGATAGTCATATACTTAAAAGGTCTCACGGGCCACATAAAATGATTTAATGCATCGTGCTGCTGCCACCTGATTTGCTGGCTAATAGGCTAACCGCATAAGCAAGTTAGTGAATAAGTGTACATAAGAGGTCAAATGTGTATTTAACTAAATGCTGTCAAGTATTTAAAGTTGTTGGAACTGACAATAATCCAATCAAATCAAATGTTGCCTTGATATAATACATTTATATTTTGTATACTACTTACTATTTTATAGAGTAAAAACTTGAACTTTATAAACTTTCCTGATGGAAATCATTTTTGAATCCCTCTGTTCACATACCTGTACACAAGCAATAAATGGTGGAAAGTATGTCGTGCTTTTGTGCAGGAAGTTGTTCATGTCCTGCAGTAAACTTGTCAGTATCCCCTCCCTCTCTTTAGCAGGCTTGGATCGCTTCATCTCCAAGAGTACACCAGAAAACAGGGAGCTGAACAGCTGCTTAGCTAAGGTGGAGTCTCTCTGCAGAAGTGTAGTTCATCAAGAAAGATAATCAATACGGCACACAGGTCGAATAATCTGATGAACCGAAAGCGTTGTTTTGATTAAAGAGAAGTTCTTACCTGTGCCAGGGCCTGTAAGGGTGTGATAAGACTGCTGTACTGGATCTGGATGTCAGGCAGGTCTCCCACCCTGTAGCTACGGTACAAGGTCACCTGAGCTTCTCGTTGTATTTTCTGAGTCGCCCTTTTTTCCTGAATAACACAGAAATGTGAGCTGCAGCAAAAACAGTTACAAAAATAGTCATAAACACGACAAACAAAATAGTCATGTGTGTGTGATTTCTACCCTTTCAGTTCTTTGTGACTGGATTTCCCTCTTGGCAAACTTTATGTTTTCTTTCTCTTTGTCTTTTAAGAACCGTCGCCTCAGTCTTAGGATATCAGCACGTTTTTCCTGTTCGGCTGTACAGAAATAAATACATTTCTTTTACGGTAATATAAAAGGTGGAAGCTTAGTAGCTTTCTGATTACGGACACCTGGACATAAGATAGTTTTAACTGACCGTTATACTATTAACTCACCTGCACTTCGACTGTCTGTCTCATCTGTTGGGTTCGTAAGACGTTTAGAGCCAAAGTTGGCACCTACGGCTCGCCAGGATGCGGGCCGCTCTGCTCTCTTCCTCTCAAACACCAGGAGAGAGGATGCAGATTCAGAGGAAATGGAATAATCTGCTAGTGTGTCCACGCTACTTCCAGTTAACCAATTATATGCTGACCGCCGACCTGAAAGCACATAAGCAACCAGTTTAATTACTGACAAGTTACTGACAGTTTAATTACTGACAAGTAATCCATCACAGTCTATAGTCCATTGCAAGTGCTCATGTACACGTGAGTGAAAATATATTATATTACATTAGATTATATAATAAGATATTACATGATGTGACTGTAATACAGTTGGATCTATAAGTATTTGGACAGCGTCACTGTACACCACCACAATGGATTTGAATTGAAGTAGTCAAGATATGATGATCTTAATTGGTCATGTCAATCAACTGAACTGATCATGCTAAATTACCACAAAACTGAAGGTAAGCTAAAAGCAGCTACAATAAAGTCATAGTACAGAATCTTGAGGAAGAAAACTGAACATTTGTTGATGTCCATGGGTTCCAGATTTAAGGAAGTCAGTAAACACAAAGGATTTTTGTCCAAGTATTAAAAGTTATGCTTATAACAATGTTAGTTTGTCCACTTACTTTGGAGCCTGTGAAAATTGGGAGACTCCGTGTAAAAATGGCTGTAATTCCTAAATGGTTACTGCAATACTTTTGCTGAATGTAATTTAATTGCTGAGACATTTTAATCACATCCTGACTGCTTCATTTCAAACATATTGCGGAGGAAAAATTACAAAAATTGTGCTACTGTAAATTAGCTTTGGCTGGCTGCTCAAAAATATCATCTTGGGTAGGTAACCAGAGTAACATTAACATTTACAGCATTTTGGCAGATGCTCTTATCCAGAGCGACTTACAATTATCATTTTTTTATGATTTTTGAGGGTTAAGGGCCTTGCTCAAGTGCCCAACAGTGGTGATAGTGGGGATTGAACCGCTGACCTTCGAATCAGTAACCCATCGCCTTAACCACTGAGCCACCACTGCCCTAAGATGATGCCTAAAGCAATCAAAGCTTACTAAATTGTTAGACTGTTAGGTTGACTGTACAGTGGAATCTCGGTTTTTGAACGACTCCCTTTTCGAACAAATCGTTTCACAAATAAAATTTCGGAGCCATAATTGCACTTGGTTGCAGCACAAATGCATTTGTGAATAATCTATTTGACAACAGCTAGCAGTGTGTGTCAGTCTAGAGAGAGGTGAAGAAAGAAATCATATGAAAGTATGAAAACGGAATTGATGTCTGGTGAATGAAACTTTCTTATTTTAAAGTTTATTCTTTATCCAGTTGGTACATCATATTGTGATATGATTGTGAATTGAGGAGGAGAACAGGAACAGATTAATCCATTATACATTGTTTCTTATGGGAAAATTTGTTTAAATTTGCAAACAAATCAGTTTTAGAACAACATTTAAGAACAAATTATGTTCGAAAACCGAGGTTCCACTCTATTTTTCTGCACAAAGGCAAACAATAAATAAATATATAATGCATATAAATAAATATTTGGCTGAGAAACACTGGAATATTACTTTAATATTAGAATAATCACAGAAAGTAATTTAATTTCTGTCAAACAATAAACTCATATTTTTTGTATAAGAAGCTCACATTAGGTAACAATCAGTTTACCAAAGAGCAGAAAAAAAACAATCAAGCTGACAACAACAACAACAACAAAATATTAAACTAATATTAAAATTATACAAACTATTATTAAGTCCAAGAAACTGAAAAACACCACCGAATTTTACACATGAATATAACTGTAGTGATAAGCACCTGCACCAGGAACCTGAGTTTGGGAAAATTCCAGAGAAGCCTGAGTGGCTCGGATTTGGCCTTTCATACTGGCTGGCTGCATCTCTGCACTATCCACCCGCTGCGTTCCTGCTGCCTGGGTCACCTGGGTCTCCATGAACATCGGGGTGAGCACTGTGCTCCTCAAACGCCAATTAGCATCAATCGTGTAATCCTGAGGATTAGAAGAGAGAGAGAGAGAGAGAGAGAGAGAGAGAGAGAGAGAGAGAGAGAGAGAGAGAGAGAGAGAGAGAGAGCGCGCA
>JBCNYH010000010.1:2366575-2378576 GCA_039654325.1 Tandanus tandanus
GAGAGAGAGAGAGAGAGAGAGAGAGAGAGAGAGAGAGAGAGAGAGAGAGAGAGAGAGAGAGAGAGAGCGAGCATATGGCTGAAACAGAACTAAAGAAAATACAGCAATAAAAATAAACAAAAGACACTAAAGTGCAAAGAGAAACACAACCAACAATGTACCATAAAAGTGCACTCAGAAAGTGGGAACTCGAACATGCTGCGCGTGTAGTCGGGACTCTGACTGGTCATTTCCAACAGCAGGTCTGTAGCCAAGCTAAGGAAGCGCTCCTCGATGCGAGGTGAGTAGAGAGAGCTCAGCACCATCAGCAGCCTCTCCAGTGTGGCAGGAGGTAAACGCTCCTCACGACTCCAGAAATTTCGTACGTACAGCCTTAAAAACAGCACAATGGATACAATGGATCAGCAGAATTTAAGCATTATATACTTTATCAATGCATAGTATCATAGAGTATTGAACTGAAGGTCATCACTGTGGGGAAATAAAAAAGATCGACAACTCACTGTAAGCCCTGGTTTTCATCAGTCAGCCCTTGGAGGAGTGTTTCCTTGGCCTCACTTAACACCTCCACACACGTGCTATCCTCTCTGCTCTCAGCATCACTGTAAATACACAGTTACAGAAACAGGAGGCAAAAAAATACAGTAGAAATAAAAGGAAAAATTTATATCTACAGTGGCACCTCGCAAGGCGAAAGTCCCTTTATACAAGGAACTTGCATAACGAGGGACGCTTATGAGTATTTTCTGCACTGAAGGACGAGGAATGTCTCATAACACGAGGATGCCCCGCGCACGAGTAAGCAAAACAAAGAATCACTCATTCTTCACGTGATCACGCAGCATTTCTCGGTGGCTGCGGAATGCTGGGCGGATCAAATCGCATCTGTTTCTCGTCATGTTAGCATCTCTTGTGAGTTTATTGTTAACTTTGTGCTTCCTGGTGATAATTACTGCATTGAAAACTGTGTTACCATGGTGACTAAAAAGGATACTGGAAAGAAGGACGGTAGTGAAAAGAAACACAAAGATGAAAGAACTGTGGAATTGAAGAAAGAGATTATCGATATGCTCTGCTACCATATGCTAGTGATGCCAACACAAGTGCGCCTCCGCCTAAAAGACCGGACATTCTCATGGAAGGAGATTTTCCTTCCAAAAACTAACCCCCTCCTCCTCCCTCTCCTTCTCCTAATGTCACTTATGCCAAACTCATCGCATCTTAAAGGTAAAGTGCAGGTTTATTTTTCCCTTTTTATATTTTATTAATAATTTATTTTGTGTTTACTTTTGTTAAACAGAGGTTATTATTTATGAATAAAACAACCTTTAAAAAGTTTTATATTAGGCATATTTTGGGGCATTTTGGAGGGCTGGAACGCATTAATGGGTGTTCTATTATTTCCTGTGGGAAAATTCGCCTTGCTATGAGAGCATTTCGCTCAACCAGCTGGGTCCCAGAACAAATCAAACTCATCTTGTGAGGTGCCACTGTATATTTATTAAGATCAATGTTGTTTATGGCAGTGAAGAGGATATGGAGTTTATAAACACCTGTAATTGTCCTGAATCCACATGAGAATATCGTACATCCTCTCTCTGCATGCAGGGGAGGGATGAGAGACAAAGGCATTGACTGTCCCCAAAATTTCCTTCATTTCCTCAGGCTTCAAAATGGCCTGGATCTTATGCACAATGTCCAGGCACACTCGCTGCCTTGCCTCATCTCTAAGAAAGCAAATGTTTCGTAATAATCAACTCAAGGAAGTTGTGCAAGTCAATTGGGCATTCTGCTGAAAGAAAATAATCAATAATCTGATACAGCCTGGAATAAGGTGGAGGGCCATCACCATACTGTCGTTAAGTATTTTCCTACAACATCTTAAAGTGTTTAATTTCACAAAGAAAGACATCTCATGCAGTAGGCTTAATATTGTGGATCATCCCAAAAACAACTTGTTCCTTATTTTACAGCAGATAAAAAAATAGCCTCCCTCTCACTCTCTACTAAAGCAGAGAAAATACAGAAAAACCGCAACACACAATGTCCCTTCGTTAGACTGACTGACTATTACAAAGCGCTGACATTGAAGATTTCTTCCATAAATATTACCCCACCTTAGCCCAGCATCAGCTGAGACAGGTTCCAGCCACTTCGCAAACCTAGTGGTTCGGTGATTGAATGAATATATAAATCATTAAGGACGGGAACAACCAGGGACCACCCAATAAAATATCACGATACCTAGGTGCAAGATTCTATAAGTACAGAACTTTTATTAATATCCCAACTGAATAATAATTTTTTTGGCTTTTTTGTTACAATTTTCTAAACCATGAACCATGTAAAAAAAAAAAATGATAAATGCTAATACTTGAACAAGATTAGCAAATAATTAGCTTGTATCACACATGATGCTGTGCTAGCAACCAGTGTTTGAATATGACTTCCCCCTTGTAGGACTATAAAGGACCAAGAAAGTTTCACCAACTAGAATTCAAAAGCATATATCAGAAATTAATAAAAATAAATACATTTTTAAAAATGGCGATTTTGGAGACAGCGTGGCAATACATAAATTGCCGCACAAAAAAATTACAATACATAAGTGAATTGGTTTTACCCCATCTCTAACAATTATACATACATGGTTCTTTATTATTAAATGTATTCAAACACTCTTGTTTATCAGAACTAGATTAATGTCTGTTTGACAAGCCCCCTTGAATTAGCCAACACTGCACAAATGATGGCGCTTTAGAACATGTAGATTCATGTAAACCAGCCTGACTGAGGCTGAAGTGGTGAATTAAACAGCACTGCTGTATTATAAAATTGAAATTTAATCAGTGTAAGAGTTATGTTCAAGCTCATTTATTACATTATAACTGCTTAATTCTAGGTGAGCTCATGGTAATTCGACACAAGCCAGAAATGGTACACCACACCACTGCAAGGCATCAAACACATAACCATACAGTATATTCATACATATCTAGGGGCAATTCACAGTACTCAATCTACCTACCATTTTGTTTTTAAGAGGCAGAAAGGAACAGGTAAAGCTGTAATCAGAACTCAGGACTCAACTCCAGATGTTTTTTTTTTTTTTTTAACTGGTTACTATTGTCATTGAAACTTTCACAGACCTGTGAGCCATCATTTGGGTGAAGCCCTTGGTCTTGAGGTGCAGGAAAATATCAGGGATAGTATCAGCTCGGCTCAGAACACACTCCAGGCAGTTCGTTTTCAGCACACCATGTAATTTTGGTAGAAGGTAGAAAATAACATTCACAAATCTATTGTAGACACACACACACACACACACACACACACACACACACACACACACACACACACACACACACACACACACATTTAGTCTGATTTTTCAAAAGCTGACACAAAAACAATGCCTGTCCAGCTTTACTTACTGATCCACTACAACTGGATAGTGTTTAGACAGTTTGCACAAAGAAATAATAAATTTGTCATCCAGATCCTTCTTCTTCAATTCCCTTAGTTTGGTCACAGTGGCATTAAATAATGGATCCTTATTTTCCTGCATAAAAACAGATTAAAAACATACAACAGCTGCAATAAATGTCCATATTTCTACATTACTGTACAAAAAAATGTAATAGATGAAAATGAAATAGATGAATACACTTTACACGTACGCTTTCCTTGCCAGTCATGTACTTCAGAATTAACCCGATGATCTCTGCTGCAGCAGAAAAAATCTCTTTATATCTTATAAAAGACAGATTGTTGGCTAGAGCCAGGAAATACCTGCAAATATAAATGGTTGAAAAATGTATAAATGTACATGTACTTAGCTTGCGGAAGAAGTACAACTCAGGGCAAAAATTATGCATTTACCACACTTAAAGGCAACATTTTTTTTTTATTACACATAAACATATATTCATCATCTGGTGATTTTTTATTTACAATTTCAAAGTTGCAACCTGCTAAAATCTGTTTAATATTAGCCAATTTGAAAACGCTGCCATTTCACTCTCGCAAGTGGGTGAAATCGCAAAAATAGGACTTAAATCCCTCAGTTCATATAATGCAAGCAATAATAACAGTATACAGGCATTAAACAAACAAATCAGATATACAGTAGCGAACTTCTAAATAAAATAAAATTAGGCACAAATACAAATCATTCGCGCTACATACATCAAACAAGAGTCCGATCGTACATACTAAAGAAAAGAATGCTGCTCCATATATTTATATGCAAATTAGTTCAGTATTACAGAGGAAAACGAGGGGTGATCATGTGACTTTTCGCTACTTTTAGCATTATAATGACAACCCCGTGTGCAGTGTTATTGCTGGTTTTTATTTCCCTACATGAAAAACGGCTCACGAAACAGCGCATTTTAATAGACACAAACTATGCGTGCAAGCTTGTAATAAGTTTGGGTTTCATTTCCGTTTAAAGGATTCTCACCTGTTTATACTTGAACAAAATTTTAGACACAGTTGACTGAGAGCTACCAAAATCTTTTGCCACACTCTGTGCTAGATTTCCTTCTTGAAGAATATTTGTAATCCTTTCTATTGTTTCAATTGACAACTTACTTGCTGGGGCTAAGTTTCCACTAACAACTAAACAGTTGTTATGTAATGTGACGAGGATAGTATGTGAGTAAGTAAGTGGCTAAATGACAAAGAATGGAAACATTTTGTATATGAAAGGTGTGTTTATTTATATTTACAATCCATAGACCGCATCACGGCAATTTATTTTCATGTGGCACATTTTCTGAATCTGACAAAAAAGTGTAACTTTTCCTGATTTCCAAGAGGTTTAACTATAAGTGGACTGATTTGTGCTTGAGTGTGTACCTGTCGTGTTCAATCCCACAGGCAGGGTCGTAAGGGGGCAGATAATTGGCCAGCACGATACCTAAGAGCTGCAACCCAACAGAGTTATCTTTGCTGTTCGGGTCCTTCCCAGAGAAGTAATCAAATATCAAACTGCATATGGGGAGAAAAAGCACAAAACAAATACAATGTTAAACACGGGAAGAATTATGCAGGCTGAGGTATTACCAAAGTAATACCTTGCCAAGTATACCGTATATCCTCCGTGAAGGAACTCCAAAGCCCCGATGCCTATGCATTTACAATAAAGTCCCCTGCAGAGGCTCCGATTGAAATCCTCTGTGGTTTTCCAGTTTAAATCCCTATCTAATTTGTGTCAGTGACCATAATAATCATGGGCCGAGGAGGACATAGAAAATACAGGTTTTAATTTTCAATGTCCCAGCATCATGTTTCTGCCTCGGATCTCTAGTTATGGATCTGAACATCAAGTTACCCATGTATATAGTTGATACTATTTAAATCATCTGCAAAAACTCTTTAGATTCTCTACAGAAGCACCAGGGTACATGTTGTTTAATTTTGTGGATCTTGCTAAAACCTTGTCTGAATTCCCAACAGAGCATAGTCGCTGCCCGTGGAGGCTCTGCAGAGAATATGTACTTGGTACGTGACAGTATTGTAGATAGATATTCTCTGCATGTTCAGCACAGGTTACGTCTGCACAGCTGTTAGGTGTATCTGATTTCTTTGATCACATCAGTCTTAGCACTTCCCAGAGATGTGTTTCCAGATGATTACATGCAACGAAAAAAATTCTTTAGTATTCGTTATTGCATACTTGTATGGTATGTGTAGACAGTCTTTCCAGCACTCCACAATGGTGCGGATAATCTCCAGATTGTGCCTGAATACTGCCCTTTTGGCATGGAAACAGTTTTTCATTAGAAACTCCATTAGACGATTGGCCAGGACCTCATCTCTGGTGTTACCCTGAAAATAAAAAAAGTGTTATGAAACAGACAACACATTTCCTCTGAACTTCAATCCCTATAAAGCATGTAGGATTAAATCTTTATATCACACACCCAGTTAAACAGAAACCCCTGGACACCGACTCTTTCATCAATTATCCAATCAGCCAATCACAAGGTAACTGAAATACTGCAACTTTATTGGCTGATTGGATAATGACATGAATGAGCAGACATCCAGGTGTTCCTATTAAAGTCACTGGTTTGTTTGTGTGTATACTCTTACACAAGTCACTGATAAGTTTAGCAGCTGCACTTAAATGTCTTCCCAAGCAAGCTTCGTCTGAACAAGTTCTCTGTTCACGTCACAGAACACGGGGCATGTAAACATTCTTGTGAGAGTAGGCTGAAAAAATACTGGATCATTCTTTTAAATTGGGGTGGGTACTGAAACCACACCGGTTCCTGTATGATCAGCATCTCCCTCTAGAAGTATACAAAGGCCTCGCACATGGGGCATTTTAAAATTTGAATTTCTGAGGAAAAAAACAGTCAGAAAAATGTAATTCATTCATTTTCTAAGCCGCTTCATCCTAATTAGGGTCGCGGGGAGACTGGCGCCCATCTCAGCTGGCTCTGGCCGAGGGTGGGGTACACCCCGGACAGCTCGCCAGGACATCGCAGGGCCAACACACACATACACTTAGGAGTGATTTGGAGCAGCCAATCAGCCTTGCTTGTGCATGTTTTGGACTGTGGGAGGAAACTGGAGTCAGAAAACATTTCTTGAGAAAAAAATTTATAAATTTGAAATAAGTTTCAAAGTACGAGTACTGCTACGATTGGGGATTATGTGCCAAATGACAAAGACCGTCCCGTTTATTAAACACAATTCTAAAATATAGTTTAATAAGCTCATCAATGTCATCCACTTTGACAATATTGACTTTAAACGCAGAACTTGGCCCGTTCTTATTTCTCTCTGCAACGATTTCTGAATTTGAACTCAGAAATATACCCCTGCCTGTTCTCTAAAAAACACCAGTAGATGTCCCTAGTACACTTCAAATCACACAACCTGATTTAATGGTGCTCCATAACAGACATTACAGGCAGCCTAAGCATCACTGCACCTAATGTGACATTTCTAGTTAACATTATATATGCCTTGATGGCAGAAGACACATACTATTAGCTAGAACTTGCTAGAACAGGGTTGAAATGTCTAAATATAGGCTACATTACTGTTTAAAAAAAAAAAAAAACAGTTCTCTAAATGTTGTAAACCTTTGCTTTGTGCAATAATTTTTTTTTTTTATTGGTTCAGGCACCCTTTTATTACTCAATATTAGTTTAGCACCAGTATCAGAAAAAATATGTATACTTTTAAATATTCTATTCTATCACACCTTTGGAGTGGCCACACTGGTCCAGGAGAGTAGAGTGACCACTATATCCACCACCATAAAGTGGATCCCCTCTCCACCATTGTTACCAGAAACCACCAGCTGTAAGAGCGGACCCAGCCAGTGCCTAGCATAGGGACGGAACACCTGCACAGGAGAAATTAAACATGGCAGCAAATTAAAAGCTGAAAATGAACAAATAAAACTCAGAGCTCCGTCCCGCTTTTGACCCAGGTATGAAAAAGAATGAGAGCGATCACCTCCTCGGTGTTAATAATGAGCTTGGAGATGAACAGTCGAACGTTTAGAGGAGTGGATGAATTGCTTAGTTTCCCATGCAGAAATTTCATCCAGGGAGGAAGATCACTTGGTATCACGCCCTGAAACAGAAAAAGAAAAGGTGATCCATGCCACACCCAACCTGTAGGAGATGAGTATGAAAATACTGTAAATACAAATCCTACGCTGCATCTGAATGCTCTAAACACCTGCCTGTCCCTGTAGCATGTTCTACAATTATGCAAGTGAGTGAGCAAGCACACAACTCGGACATACTCCACCACCATCTTTCCTGTCCTGAATGTTTACACCATCAGTTATACCTTCAGTGTGGTTAAATAACCTACTTTTGAAATGTGCAAAGTATTACATTTGTATGACTTCATTTGGACACCAGCTTTGTTTTTGGTCTGCCACTTACATTGTTTATTATTCCCTGAGGGAATTCTTCTTTTCAAGTATTCAGAGGGGGCTGATGAATTATGGGATACCATCGTGTAGCATTGTGTAGTACCTTTGCATTGACGAATTTACTATTAAATGCCTACTGGTTATTCAGACATCTTGCATACTGTTTTATGCATATTAGTAGTATGGAGTAGTAGTGAGTAGTATTAGTAGTTTGCATATTCGCATAAACACACAGCATTCTTCACATACTTCCTCAACTTTAGGGGTGATGTTGTTCCTCTGCATGTGGCGCACCAGGGCTGTCATGGTGGCCATGCACTCGTGCTGGTTCAGCTCATCCATCTCCAGCTCGACACTCTCGTCCTGAGACAGAGCCTCCACATGCTTCTAAAGGACATGAAAAGGGATATTCATTTTGAATTTCTTGCTACACGCACTCAAACACACGATGATGTAAGATACAGCAAGGCTCTTAGATTTAACCCACCCTTGCCCTACTAGTGCTGCCATGACCTGAGGGATTTTGGGAGTTGTAGGAGAAGCTCTGGACTCCTGTAGAGAAGTCAAACTGGCTCATCTCCTCACTGAGACTACTATCAGCCATGTAAGACTGGGAAGAGAGGTATACTGGTGCATCTGATAGACAGAATAGGAAAAAAAAGCTATTAGAAGGAAGTATATGACACCAAACTAAGCTAAGCATTGGATGAAGGAATAAGGGAAGTTTTACAAAGTGGGAAATGGCGGATAATCAGATATGGGCTGTAAGCCTTGAGTCGACACCTCACCTTCATTTTCTCCACTCACTTCCTTTCTGATCATTACATATTTCCTCTTCCTTTCAATGGGAAACTGTTAACACAAAGTACATCATATAATGTATCAAACACAACTAAAATCCCATCAAGAAGCAAAAAAGTGAGGTTTTAAATTACTTACGTCAACTTCTATGGGGAAATTGTACGTCCTCTGAGGGTCAATGAGGTTATCAAATATAAACTGATTCTGTGTGTGGGGAAAAATATGATCCTTTAAGTATAAACAAGTGTAATCAAATAATAATAAAATAGACTACTCAAGACTTATAAGGTCCTATCAACTGCTTAAGTATTGTGTATGCACATTCTGTCTCAACTGGCAACTCAGAGCACACCTTTTCAGGTTTCTCGGTGAAGAGGAAGCCCTGGTAGAACTTGGTCTCGTTGAAGCTGCAGCTGATGACAGCGATGGCACAGTTGTAAGCAGCACAGTGATACTGTCGTCTCAATTCCAGCAAAGCAGTTTCTCCTGCCATGTTCTCAGTGAAAGCTTCAAAACATGACCTAAAGCACAAAGACAACATAAAAGCAGTTACAATCAGCTGAATAATAGTCTTCATTTTTCAAACCACTTTATCCTTCATTAGGGTCATGGCGAGGGCTGGAGCCCATCCCCGCAAAATCCGGGCGAAGGTGGGGTACACCCTGAACAGCTCGCTAGGTCACTGCTGGGCCAACCCAGACACACAACCATTCACACCTAGGGGCAATCAATTATATTCAATTAGTCTTAAGTGCAGGTCTTTGGACTATGGAAAGAAACCGGAGCACCTGGAGGAAGCCCATGCAAGCCTGTTCCAAGACAAAACAAGACGGCAGCACATGAACACTGTAAATATACAGCCCCACGGACACAAGGGGGTGTTCACATGATCTTGTACAGGCCAGTTCAGGCTCATCAGGCACCAGTCAGAAACACACACATCCCCAATACAGCACACTCACTCCTTGTTCCAAAGCTCTATCTGTATTTGCTTTGTTTTTGCTCCCAGTGTTTTGGCCTTGTTTTCCTTCATTTCTTTTCTGCTTCTACTTTGTCTTTTTTCTGCCTTTTCCATTTATGACTTGGTGTCTGTCCCTTTATCCTCCACTACTGCCAACACTAAGATATTACCCTAATAAGTCTAATATGTATTAAGATATTTATAAGTACCATGCTACATGATACAGACTCTTCACTGATGTATTCATGAAGTAAAAACACTACAGCTATTTGTTCATCTAGAAATAAGTTGATATTTCTGCCTAATTATGATATTAATGATATGCAGTAGGCCGACAATAGAAAAGATCAAATCACAGTAAATATAATTGATCAATATGTCTCTTACCCTAACTGCCACCTCATGCCCAGTGTAACTAGAACAGGTTCCAGTGTTGTTCTTCTCGCCTACCAAGATCTTGAGCACTCCTTCTAAGTTATTAATTAGTTCAGCCCTTTAAACAGTTGAAATAATATTACTTCTTCCCTCTAGTTTTAGAGCTATTATTGTTATTGCTACTATTGTTCCAGAATCTAAAACAAAGGCCATTTTTTCGTGCTGAAATCACCTCTGGTTTGCTCATTAAGGATAAATTCACATGTATTATATATTTCTATAAAGGTGATTCATGACATTCATTTAACAAAAATATAAAAATTACTAAAATTATTTAAAAATTATTAAAAGAGCTGTACAAATAAAATGGAACTGTATTTAGTTTCAGTTAGAGTGCCTTGTTTTTTTGTTTATTTTATATGTTTTGGAGGGTTTTTTTTGGACATTTTATGTAGTTTACATATATTTTACATATAAGTCAGTTTGAGTGATTTGAATTGTATAGAAAGGGAAAAGAAGGTTGAATTTTTAATTGATTTAATTGTTTTGCTATTTTTACATGCTTGGTGTTTACAGAATGATGCATGAATTCAGTAAAAAATGTGCATCCTGATTACAATAAACACTCGCTGTCTTCCTCCCAGCCTTCATTTTACACACAAATGTCGACGCAGGAGCTACATCTTCCAAAGGAATGAAAACCTGCACCCACAAAACTGGACACCCCTAATGTACAGAAAATCTAAAATGAGTTCCCATTTTATTCCATTTTAAATTTCTAAAACAATAATGATTGTTTTGGGTTTTTTTGCAACTTCATTATTATTTTATTTAAAAATCTGAATGGAAACTTTTTTCTTTTTCTAATACAGTCTTTAAAAACACTCCATTACTCACTTGAGCAGGGTCTTAGATAACTCGTTCCCCTCTGCTTTGGCTGGGCTGCAGAAGGCCTTGTTGATGGCAGAGTCGTTAGAATAAACCTCCTCCTTTGGGAGACGCGAGTAAAGCAATTCCAACAGCTTACAGCAACCAATCTTCGTGATGATTTGACTCTCAAAAGCAGACTCGTTGGACTGAGGCAAAGGAAGGACATAGACTAATTACCGTAATTTGCTTATTGACAAATAAAAACAAGGACTTTACCATTTTGTAGATTAACTTTTAATTGTAAAAGGCGTTACTCACTTTTGTAAGACGTGCCTGGAGAGCAGTCATGATGTCTGGCACGTTGGTGATGAAAAACTGAGACAGTGCTTTAGTACTACAGTGGGTAGCCAGTGCAACCAGCACTCTGTCCAGCAGGCCCAGGAGCATGGAGCTCAGAGGAACATCTTTGTCCTTGAACATATGATAGATGGTGCAGAGAAGAAGAACTTGCCCTTCACAAGGCGACCTATTGGAGCAGATGTATCGTCTCAAACAATAAGTCAGGGTATAAAAAGACAAAGCATGGAAGTGTTTCTCTGCTTACCGCCGTGCGATTCTCTGGAAGCAGGTCTGAAAGAGGTCCTCCATTATGTGCTTTTTGTCTCGACACAGTACTTTACTCAACAGTTTCAACAAGAGTGGACTCTGAGATAGTTCCAAGGAATCTAGGAACTGAAACCAATCATAAACATCTGATTAATCAATAAACCTAAGCACATTATAAATACAGTCTCACTCACTCACTTATTTGCCGAGCTGCTTAATCCTACTAGGGTCGCAGGCAGACTGGAGCCTATCTCAGCTGAGACTGGGTGAAGGGGGGGTAACACCCTGAACAGCTCACCAGACCATCTCTGAGCCAACACGGACACACAACCATTCACACTCACACCTAAGGGCAATTTGAAACAGCCAATTAGCCTAATGTGCATGTCTTTGGACTGTGGGAGAAAAACGGAGTACGTGAGAAATCACACAAACATACATACATATATATATATATATATATATATCTATATATA
>JBCNYH010000010.1:2378676-2398823 GCA_039654325.1 Tandanus tandanus
TCTTAAAAATCGATTCTTGAAAATTGGAATCGATTCAGAATCCTAATAAATAAGAATCGCGATTCAGACGTGAATCGTTTTTTTTTCCGGCACCCCTACTATTTATCTATCCATCAAAGATCCATCAGGGGAAAAAATCAGCAGGGTTTGACTAAACCATACGTGTCTGCAAATTACGAAATTTATGAGAGAATATTGAATCATCCTTGAACATTGCTACAATAATTAAAGGCTTTTACCTTACGAACACAGTCCATGTAGTTGTTGCGCTGGAGTGATCCACGGGGGAACTCGTCTGACTGCATGGGAAAATGAGCAGCCACTAAAGCCTCCAGAGCCCTTTGTAGCTCTTCCAAAGGCCCATTGGGTAAGGTAGTGAAGAAGGGCAGCATGATCAGTGCTTGGCTCTGTGGGTCCCCGACAAAAAAAAAAAAAGAATCACTGCAATTTTAACTGTGGTATTTTATTATAAAATCCAAATGCATTAGTTATATATGATCAAGTCTCCACTACAGCTACATGGTTTCCACGTGACGAATTACTGCTTTTATATCTGATAACTTCAGCAAAAATGTTCAATAAATGACCTATGTTGATTAATCTCATAAAATACATTTATTTGCATAAGTGAGCTGAATAACTTCGTGAAGAATTGAAAATAATTGCCAAAATCTGTGGCTTTGTGTTCGTTTCTTTTAGGTTCCTAGTCCAAGTAACGCTCCTAAAATGGATGAAATACTCTACTGCAAATGAATCAGTTATTTAGTTCCTATCTATTGTGTTTTTAACCACTTTAAAATAATCCATATACGCTGGAATCGGAAAACCACGAATGCATGTAAATGAGTGATGTCCATTGGCTGATGTGCGTCACATGGTTGCTGAATACGGTAACGGAGGTCAGAGGTCACTGTGTGATGACTGCGGTCCTCAAATCTCAGATTTGCAGTTTTTTTTATGTACTCTCGAACCTGGTGTATGTTTTAATTTTGAAAAGATTTTTCATCTAAATTTGGATATTTTTATTGCATACGCACGCTTTATATGTCAAGGCAATATTGCGTTACTGGTAACAGCATTTTTGATTCATCAAGGTGGTGTACAAAAGAGATATATTAATAGGTTTGAGGATAAACAAACCATCGCAGTGAAAAATGTCAGCCATGATGCGAAAGGTGATTGTGCCGGCGTAACCTTGCTATATGGCGAGTATCTGTTCGACCGGGAATACATGTGTTCGTTGGTTTGAATTTCCTGCCATTTTCAAATCCTAAGCAATGACAGAAGTCCCATTTTGGTTTCCTGTAACGCAGCTGTACTTGTATAATTTTTTAAAACAATATTACTCATTACACCTTAAAATCATTCATGCAGACGTCTATCTAAACACACATTTTCCTAATTGTGATATAACCGTGTTGGTTTCCAAGTAACGATAAAATTTGCTAACTGCATGGGATGTTTGAAAACCACTTTTAATATATCTTGTCAGTTCCTTTACAGTGTACTGTGAAGAAAATAAAAACAATTTTAAACAAGAAAACAAAAATTTGGGAAACCAGAGGAAACCAAAAGAGCTATAATGGAAACTTGATCATATATAGGCCTTAGACACTAACAAACAAACAGCAAGTTACAAAAGGACCATAATTATTTTCACTTCTGATGAAATGTAACTTTATTTGATAAATTGAGTCTCACTTTAACTTGTATATAAACATCACACACATACAAAAAAGGTTTGGAATTTCTTTAAAAAGTTGTGTACCTTTAGATTTAAGGGCAGTGTTGTATCTGTGACGAGGGAAGTAAAGGTAGTGAAAACAGCAGAGAAAGCTGGGTGACTAGTATTTGTGCTTACTGAAGAATCAATCTGTAGACAACAAAAGAAAAATCGTCTTATCCAGAAGCTACAAATATACATATTAGAATGATTACAGCAAGAAGCAAGAAGGTGTGTTTATTTTTTTTCTATACTTTGTTTAAGTACTGTATCTAATAGCACTGGGTAGACTGGGTACACTGATACACTTCTGATACCTGCAGAACTTTGGAAAGCAGTGTAAGAGTGGAGGTTTTGCTCTCCGGTGAAGAGGAACAGCCTGTCCACCAAGGTTTCAGCAAGTCCCACTGCTTCAGTACTTGCTCTGCCAATCGGGAGCCTTGAGTCTTCCTTACAGAACGCTCACGGAAACTGTGATCCAGCATGCCGTTGAGGAGGACACTGACCTGAGAAATGAATGATGTCTCAGGATTATGCAAAAAGTTATGCGCAGATTTTCATGAAATTCCTACCAGAGGTGGGGCTTTACTTATTGTAACCTTTCAATAAATTTTGGAAAAGATCAAATTCTGGATCCAGAAATATTTTTAAAGGACTCTTTAACATTGTGACACAAGATGGTTTTGTAAAAGTGTGGTATTACAGCAGGCCCAGCAGGGAGTGCTGTGTACTTTGTTAGTTTTTCAGCCTGGTGGAGGTCTGCACTCTCCGAGAAAGAGAGAGCGATAGAAAATGTTTCCTGCTGCATGAATAGCAAATCAATGCATCAGTCAAGTGGGAAAAATCACTCTGAGACAAGAGACATGGGCAAAATATTATAAAGATGAAAGAAAGGGGGTGGGGCTTGCAGGGATGTTCGATAATATTGGCCAGTTTAAAACACATACAACTGTCATTCTAGAATCTAGAGTAACATCTCAGCTCACTCATCAGTCATTTTTATTTGGAAAATAAAATACTATTTTTTCCCCTTAATTTGGAATAATAACTGATTACCTGACATTTTATCAGCTTATTCATGACCTTATCCAATCAAGAAAAAAGTAAGGTCCGATTTGACTTACCATATCAGGGCTCTGAGTGGCTGCAGTAAGCAGCAGAGGTACAGAGCAGTCCAGCTGCTGCAAAAGTTCTGCATTTATGGTGTTTTGGAAAAGGCTGTAGAAATATTCTCCATGGGAGAAGTTGAGGAAGTGAGGATTCAGGCTGCCAGATAGAGGCACTGAAAGGGTGATCGAGTTGAGCAGCAGACCCACCAACTGCTCTGTCTGTGTAATAAAAGACCAAGCAGGGTCATGTGACTGTTGCAGGTGATTCGGCATGGCTTAATTCATGACTGACTCAAAAAACAGAAATTTACAATTACACAAGCATTAATGTTGCACTTACCTGATCACCCAATGAGAAAGCCAGCTGCACAAGACCATTAGCTAGCTTCCTGCTACTGACATCCATGGAGGGGAGGGACTTCCTGTTCTCTCCAGGTGCAATGCCTTTGTATACTGCCATGAGAAGTCGGGAACCTGAGCTAGTGTAAGCCAAATCCTGGAACAATTTAAAAAGAAGAAAAAAGAAAAAGTGAAATAAAATATCAGTACCACGGCGTAAATAAAAAATACCTTAAACCCAGCTGGAGTGAAAGATACCTGACTGTGTAGGACAGAGCTGAGAATCCCGCTCTGGTGAAGCTGTTTAGTGGCTGAGAGTAAGAGTTCCAGCCTGGTATGGCTGTCATGAGCGTCAGGATTATACAGATCTACTGCACACAACTCCTCCACACTGTTCAGGCAAACGCATCAAACTGTCTTTATACTGGAAATTGAAACTGAAGCATTATTATTATTTGTAGCAGAAGTAGTTTTAGAAATATCAGACCACTGAGCAGTTATCTTCTTCCTAATGCAATTCTCCAGATCAGTCCTGTAGGGTGTCGCTGCCAAAGCCTTCAGTAGAGGTACACACACCTCCGGCAACCGAGTCATCACTTCCAAATCAGCCGTGTTGAAGCCAATAGAAGAGGGTTCACATACCGTCATGCTGACCAGCATGAAGAAACTGGAAACAAAAAAGTCCTGCTCCAGCACCTGGAATAAGATTTTCAGTCACTGCATGGAGATTTATGTCAATACAATGCATCATTGTGAAAAGTATCGAACCTTCCAGACGTCTTTCTGGCACTTAAGCAGCACCATGGTGGAGAACTCCAGCAGGCGCACTATGATGGTGCACTTGCTGTAGTTGTAGAGCTCTTTCTCACGAGGGCTAAAATGTGGCCAGGTCGGGTCAGTCGTTTTGAAACAGGCCCCGGCAGCATTCAGGTCGTGCAATGCCAGTTCTGTCAGGAAGAAACGGACGGCTGGCAGGAAGCTGGACTTCTCACCAGGGTCTGGTAAAAAGAGATGGAGACAAGCATTTCAAGTGAAGAAATTAGTAATATAAGTAGTTTAACATTGTGTGCTACAGTGTTGACTGTTTTCAATACTTCTACAAGTGTGACAACATGTTCGTGTACACATAATATATACATAAACACACACTTGGCCATGTTCAATCGCTTTTTTCAACAGGAATAATGACACATTTTGCCAAATATGTGTGAACTTTATTCATCAAGATATTTAGAATAAAGTAGTTAATAACGTGACATTATCTGAAAATAATCAGCAACGGGTGACATTCACCCCAATGCTGATTTTTCTCTTAACATTATTTTTCATGACAACAAGCGAGCAGCCATCTCTTCCGGTGTGACAGTGGATCCACTGATTCAGATTAAGACCACAGCGATAAGATACATAGAATACAAGCAGCACAATATGCTCAGATAGAAGGGGTCAATCCTTTTGAGGAGTATAATGTACAAAAAATTTAAATAAAATGAGCATGGCGTTTCATGGCATGACCTCTAGCTAACACTGGACACTTCTTTCATAAAACGCTTAATAAATATCTCCTCACAGAAAGTGTTACCGTATCCACAATTATATGTTTAGCATTTTTACATCTGTTTATTTCATCTTATATTACGTTAGTGTAATTCTGCTGAATTGCCAGTTACTAAAGAAACAAAGTCCTAGGATCAGTGCATTAATATACACCTGTGAGCGGTCTTGCAGCTATTACTACAGCCATCAAAGCTGCTCTTACCTTTTAAAAAAAATTCTGTGGTACTGTAATGTACTTCTTTGACTCCAGCAAGTTTGGCTACCCAGACCTACCCAGAATTCTTTGGGGCTGCATGAGACGGAGACTGGTGAAGGTGTTGTAACAGTCAAGAACAGCCAATAGTAGATCCATCCACTGCAGCGTGGCACAGACACTGAATGCAGATTCCACTTCTCTCAGAGTAGGTTGGTTTAGCAGGCCTCCCCCTTCCAAACGTGTAATTAAAAACCTCTGACCCTCATTTTTAACCTGCTCCTCTAGCCACTGTGCAGCAGTACGTTTACCTGAACGTGAAAGAAAATAAAATCACAGTGAGTCTAAAACCACAAGTAACTGACAGAAAAGCTACACTGTGCAGCAGAAAAAAAGTCACACACTAATATTTTCATGGAGAGCATTCAGCCTTGATCACAGCACGTAATCTCCATGGCAGTGTTGCTCCAATTGGTCAGGTCAAGGCTCAGCAACATTAATGTGGCAATAAAATGAAGTCAGCTGATGAATTGAATGTCCTGAATGAGCAGGTTATCACATCAATGGACTTTTTCTTCCCTGATGGTACGGATACTAAATGGGGACTCAAATAATGAGAGTGGTTCAGGGAGCATGAGGTATCATTTTCACATATGTATTGGCACCCCAGAGTCCTGACCTTAACTCTATTGAAAGTTTTCGGGATGTGCTGGAGAAGACCTTATGGAGTGGTTCAATTTTTCCCTCATCAATTCAAGACGTCGGTGAGAAATGAACCCAACACTAGATGGAATTAAATGTTATGTTGCTTAAGTTTGTTGAAACAATGGCATGACGATTACACGCTGTACGCATGGCTAAAGGTGGAACAACAACATAGTCGTGTGTGCAACTTTTTTTCCGGCCGGGCAGCGTATGATCCTTCTATAATACAGACTCAATCCTCAGACTGGCTTTGAGCAATACTTATCAATATAAAGTTAAATATTTAGGCACTGCCTAAAAGCAGAGCGCCGAAAAAATGTTTGCATTTATTTTCAGTAAAGAAAAAGCCGTAATACAACTGACTGTCTTTTCAATTGTAAACAAAACCTTATTTCTCCTCAAGAAGAAAACACATTGACTAAACAAGAACATTTTGCAGTGCACTGATGGCGGTG
Source organism: Tandanus tandanus (assembly GCA_039654325.1). NCBI lineage: Eukaryota > Metazoa > Chordata > Actinopteri > Siluriformes > Plotosidae > Tandanus > Tandanus tandanus. The sequence goes on from JBCNYH010000010.1 coordinate 2,384,758, forward strand.
GCGCACACGCGACACATTTTCCCCATCATTTTCATCATCATAACTTGGGTTGCCTGTGTGGGAATGTGAGCACGGACAACAAAATCGAGCTCACGACATTTGCATAAATATTACATCATCACTGTATGAGACTTTCAGCTACCTGGAAGAAGGGGGACAAACTCATAGAAGAGCTCAAGGCACTTGTGACGACATTCAGTCTGTGGACGTCCGCACTGGGTAAGCAACCATGTGACCATGTCACTGAGACACAGGGACTGGTCTGGAGAAAAACCCCTGTGGACCATAAATAAAAACTATCGGCTTAATACATCTTTCACACTGTTGGGTTACCGATTCAATTAATCAAACATCAATTATTAAACAAAAGGGAAAAAAAACCCCAGATGCTAATTAATGAAAACATTAGATTTACTCCATCACACTGGCTCATACCTGGGTACGCGTCTCTTGGCGTTCTGATTAAGTGAGTCTGCCTTATGTTTGATTATCCTCTTGAGATGGTCCAGAGCACTGCAGCACTGCTGAACAGTTCCTGTAAAGATGATGCCAAAGCACTAAACATGACATGTAATCAGATCAATTATGAGAAATTTTAAAAGAAGTAATAAATACTGTCTTACCCAGTGATTTTTCATCTGAGTGTGCTAAAGCCAAGCTGTCCACAAACACTACTAGCACCTCGAATACAAACTGCTGCACAAGAGAGTTTTCCTCTCTGGAAAAGACAACGTAAAGACAAATATACCCCTTTCCACACAAAAGTAGATGCAGCACGCTCACTATTATGCTAAAAACCTTTAAGGTAGTATTTCCTGTACACTCCATGATCTGTGTGTTTATCCTCTCGCCACTACAGTACAGTGTGTGCTGGGAGCTGATAGAGTGCAAAATTATACACTATAATTCACATTTACTATTCTAAAGACTCTTTTTTTTTAATGTAAACATCAATATTTCTACATTACAGTGGGCTAAAAAAGTCAGATCCCTTAATAATGGTCCTGGGAGCAGTACTGAAGCGTATGCACACCTGAAGTGTCTGTAGATGTTGTTAAATGCCAGTGAGGCTCCCAGTCTCTTGAAAACATTAGGGTGCAGGGCAAGACTATAAATGCGTTTAAATAAGGACTTAATGTTGGCCGGGCTCTTTGTCTGCTGCTCTGGGGTGGTCTGTTTAATCGACCACTTCACAAACTCTTGAATGCAGCGGCCACTGAAGTCCCTCAAGGTGCTGTCCAGTGGGTCCACCACTCCATCCTGGATTTCAAAATAATCATAGTAGATGCGACAAGATTAACAATGTGCAATAGCTTAAAACAAATTAAATGAGTTTACTAGTCAGTCTAGTGTGAGTCCACAATAAAAAGGAGTTCACGGGTGTCGACAAGTCTGTGGGTAGTCTATTAGCAGACTAGTGAACACAGGAGGTTAGTAGTTAGCACATCCGCCTCACATGAAGATGGTCCTAGGTTCGATTCCCGGGTTCAGGTGTCTCTGAGTGAAGTATGCATGTCCGCGCCGTGCTTGCGTGGGTTTCTTCCGGGTAGTCTGGTTTCCTCCCACAGTCCAAAGACATGCACATTAGGCTAACTAGCTGTTCCCTATGTGTGAGTGTGAGTGGTTGTGGGTGTTGACGCTGTGATGGTCTGATGAGTTGTTCAGGGGTACCCTGTCTTCGCCCAGAGTCGGCTGAGATAGGCACCAGCCTCCCGTGACCCTAGTAGGATTAAGGGGCTTGACAAATGAGTGAGTGAGCAATCTAACAAGAGCAGTGCAAATTATTGTAGGGTTACAAACACGTACAGAATAATATGTCTTGCCAATAAACAAGCTCTAATTGTCATCTACTGGTATTCTAAATAAATTAACACAAGCGGGGAAAAAATTCTCTTATTCTCTTGTAATGCACAAAGTAACAAAGAGTCATGTGGTCATCTTATGTGTCTCTGCCATCATTACAGAACTAATTTACATATAAATACATCTCACAATATTCTTTCTTTTATATGGACATAGAAGTGCCTAGTCTTATTTTAGGTTCACTAGTTTATATATAATTCGTAAGATTAATATCTAAATACTGTTATTACTGCCAGTAACTTGCCTTATATGAACTGGGGGATTTACTATTCTCAAGATTTCAGCGCATACTTTTCCATTGTTCATTTTTCACTGTGCATCTTTAGTAAATCCTAACAATAGTTTTGTAATGCCAAAAAAAAAAAAAAAAGGCTTGCAGAGACACAAGCCATTAATATTTTTATTGTTTTACAGTATAGCAGCTATAAGCAGTCATCTCTGTACAGCATCTGTTTTTGTCTCAGTCTTAAAAAATGCTGATTGTCATTTTAGTGAGAAATTGGAATGTTACGGCTTTAGCTGTAACTGCTGCAAAGCGCCAACACTAAAGAGTCATAGCAAACCTGATAAATAAATGAGGGTCTGAAAGCCACAGTGGTCTAACCCACAAAAACTGAAAAAGAGATAAGGTCATATTTTAACAGATGTGGATAAGGTCTATACGTGCCAGAATGGTCCTTTCATCTTCCTTATGAGCTTGAATCATGTCGTGAACATTATCCCAGATTTTTATTATTTTGCAAAAACTTTTGTGACATTTTTCTTAATAACAGCTTTCTGATGGTTACACAACTCTGATTCTCCAAGTCTGCAAATGTCTTCAAATGTCTCCTCGCCAAAAACCTCACCAGATTCGTGCTAACTACTAGCTTGACTGATAACAAATTTTTTATCTGTTTTGTGGAGCTTCCGCCATGTGAGTCACTGTGTAAACTGTTACTACAGAAACAATAAAATAGTCGAATGAGGTACATTAGTATAAACTCTGACTCTCAAACTACAGTCAGAGCTGCTGTAACAAAAACTTAAATCAGCACGCTCTAACCAATCAGAATTGAGCAGTGTATCTTCACAACAAATTAGCTTATTACAGATTGACTCTGTATGGAAATAACAGAAGTGGAATTTACCAGCAAGGCTTCCAGCACAGCTACTGTGTCCTGACTCTCAAACTTTTTGTTGTTGGTAAACCAGTGGATAAGCTGCATGACCAGAGGTTCAAACAGCTGCCTCGTCACCTGAGACAAGTTAACAAGTATATAAATGAATTATTACACTTACTTTAGATATAACATTTAATAGAAAAAACAAATAAAAAAAACAGACATTTACTGTAATACACTATAAAATCCGTTTCATTTTGTGTAACGGGACACATATTGCATCTATCTTTCATCATATCACACAGACCTGATCAACATCACAGGCTAGACGTAGTAGCACCGGGAAAACACGTTTGTGCAGATTGTACATGGGCGGGGTTGACTTTTCTCCTTCTGCCATCTGAGCTCCTCTCCCCACCATGTACACCACCACACTGTGGAGAAGCTCACACGCTGCCACCTAAACACAAACACACCTTTATCAGTTCAGGAATTATTTCACAGAACAGTCAAGAAAGTGGTGGCTCAGTGGTTAAGGCTCTGTCTTACTGATCCGAAGGTCAGGGGTTCAAGCCCCTCTACTGGAGCCTTGAGCAAGGGTTAGGGTTATCGCTTAACCCTCACCTGTTCAACTGTATAAAACGTTAAATGTAAATTGCTCTGGATAAGGCCATCAGTAACTAGCTAATCACTTTTGTTCCTGTAATTATTTCACTTGAGAGATTAGCCCAAAGGTTTGAGGCACTGGCTCAGAAAAGGGAACAGATATTCACAGACTTCATTTAATTTTATTTAGGCTCTTCTAATCAGCAAATCATGATGGCTTCTTTAAATAAAGTTGACAAATGAAAACCAAACGTGTAAAGATTAACAGACATAGAGCTACGTGTTTATGCAACCAGAGTCTAAAACAAAATCACTTCATATAGTTTGATTTAAAACCACAAACTACACATTAAGTATTCAAAAAATCTAGCAGTCATCTTTCTTTACTATTAGTTTCTTATCCTGACTTTATGATTATGTTATTTAAACTTTATGTGAACACCACTATACAATATGATCTTGTATAACCATAATGTTCAAACTGAGCAAGAATCGGTATGATATTCCTGAAATTAAGATAATTTGATGAAAGGTAGACATAGAAACACTTTACTTTAGTTTGTCTGTCACTAGAGGAGAGAGCAAGCTCGGTGATTCTAGGCAGGAAGGGGTCCAGGTAGATTACAGGCTTAATGTCCTTGAACGGCACTGCGAAGCTCAGCCTTTTCTCACTGTCCCATGCTACAAACCGTCTCATCATATCCTCCGCAGAAACAGCTAAGAAATACGAACGATAGAAATGTTCAATAATTCCTGATGTAAAAAATCCAGTACAGTAATCCACCATCTTTAGATTTGCGATAAAAAAAATTCCCCGCATGTTTCTGAAACTTACATAAACTTTTTAAAGAAGCAGCTCACCTGTAACCAAACTTCTGTTCAGTTGTCCTCCAAGATGGCCTAAAAGTCGCACCACTCGCCGTCGTACTGCAGCAATAGGAGACTCGTCTCCCTGATGGGCCACAAATTTACCATCAGATAAGATACTGGATTGAAAGCCACCAACGTCCACATGAGTGCACCGTATGCTTTACACCACATTATAACAGAAAAGAAACTAAGTACCTATAACATACCAACTAATAAATAAAAAGTAGTTACAGAGTGCCAAGTAGGAGAACAATATATACAGAGTTTAGAGCATTAGGTAAATGTACAAAAAGTGCAGTTAGTATTTTTAATAAAATGTTACTAGGAGTTTTATCTTAAGTTTCCTTGTACGTTCTTCTGCATTTTTTGTAAAATTAATTTAATTCAGTTGTAAATATCATCAATTCCAATTCGCTTATTGTCAAATTCAACAAATATCTCATCAAGCTCCACCAGCTGTCCATTCTGGTTGTGCGCACTGGAAAAAGCACCAGTGCTTATACACAGCTCTGGCTTTGTAGTTGGACCACAAACAGAGTGGCTCAGTGCAAGCCACACAACGCTATTCCAGCCAGTCAACAACAGGTGGCATTTGTGCCCATGCACAGCATAAACTTACTCTATTGCAAATTAGCTGGAGGGGAAATATTGGTGTTGTTGTTCGTGTCATTCCCTTGATGTACATCTATGAATTTTGTGGGGTGGAGCTTCTGAAGGAGCACTGAGGGGAGATGTGAATTTGATTGGCTGGTCAAACATTAACAACCTTCATTCAGAATTGATGACTTGAATTTTGGCCTAGATGTAATTTTGGCAGGAAGTGTAGAAATGCCCCCCAAAAAACATATAAAGATTATTATTCATAAAAAGATTTTTCAATAACAAAAGTAACAGTCTATATAACTCAAAGTTATATGGAAATATAACTTTCCATCTTTAGATTTCTAAGATTTAGATTAGATTTACATAAGACGTGTATACGTAAGTAAATGTTCATGGAATTCAGAATTAATATAATATACTGTGAGTGTGCGTAAAGTCAGAGTCAATTTTATAACAAGTATCCCTATATTTAGGAACACAGGAGCTGTATTCTACTCCATTCGTCTTATTACATAGTAATTCCACACTTTCTATGTAATAAAAAATGTCTATGTGGCTACATGCTGTATGTATATTTAGAACACATGACTGCTGAGATAAACCCACACTGAGCAAAATGAATGCAGTGTTACCATAGACAGGTGTTTGGATTTCTTCAGGAGCCTCATCATGACTTTGCCGTAACTTTTTGCAGTGCCCGAGGACACAAATGTAACATTCATACTGCTTTCATCCTTATCTGATGCGGAGAGACCAGATGAACATATGTAATATTGTAAATGTCCTGTTTATTTTATATGGAGAACAAAAGATGAAACTAAATGTTTATAAACAAGTAATACAGACAAGGTATAGTTCGCCATACTGTAATATTAACACATGCATGCATAAGAATAAGTGAAAGTGTTCTCACCATTGCTGGTGCCTGTTTTTAGGTAACCATCCAGATGTGGCAGTATGTCCATATAGTGAGGCTGGATGATGGAGAAAGAGACGCTGGAGGACCATGATTCCAAAGCATCCAACGCTGCTGTGGCCAGAGGGGCGTGGCTTAGACCCAGAAGCAGAGCAGCCTGATATACATATACACACACAAACACTCAGCTCTTTTCCCCACTGGTTCATGTTGGCTTATATTTTTCTAATGAAGAAATGCAAAAAATGAAACCTGTAGTGGAGGAATGTACGCTTTCATGTCTAAAGCCACCATGTCAGGATGGAGAGACAGCACAAAGGTCAGACATGCAGCCAGAAGCTCATCTTTATACTGTTTAATACGCATACACACCTGCGGGAAAAGCCAATTTATTCAATATGTCAGCTGAATACTCCCATTTTAGAATGATAAAATACAAGAAGAGAAAAAAAGAAAGAACGGAAAGAAAGAAAGAAAGAATGAAAGAAGCTTGAAGTGGTATATTTTATTATGTTAATAATGAGTAATCCTTTATAACTTAATACTAATTGGCTGTGTTAATTATTGCAACCTTAGACAGAAAATTAAATGAGGCACGTTCATAAGTTCAGTTTGTCATAAAAACTATTTAAGACTTTTTCAGTAAATCCAAACTGCTTTCTCTTCACTATATAGAGTATGACATGACTGTCTTTTAAAACCAATCAGTCCCCTATAAGCTTAAATTTGTCTAAATTTTAGATTCGACCACATACAAAGAATGGCTAAAATAACTGCCTGTCTTAATTGCATGCAGTAAAAGTTTTCAGATACAAAAAAAGGGGAGAAAAAGCATTAAAAAATGTAAAAGTGGTAATCAGCTCAAAGGAATTTTTTTTCAATGGAAGACTGGAAGGAATATACGTCTTAATCTACAGTATTTAATATTATGAAAAGATTCAGAAACGTTGGACACATGTCAGGCATTGCCCGAGAAACCATCATGCTACTGTGACAAATATAGTCAATTGAACTAGGGAGTGCTTTGGAAATCTGTTGTCACTAAACAGTTTGCTGCTGCATCCAGAAATGCCATCTGAAACTGTATTACACAAGAAGGAAGCAATACATCAATTCTATGCAGAAATGCCATCAAGTTGCCACAACAATACTCACGGCATGGGTGAGTTGTATGTGTATAGAAGTTCCATTGACATATATTGGGATTTTTAGCAAGAGACACATGTTGCCATTAATGCCATCTCTTCCAAGGAGGTCTATGTTTATTTCAGCTAGACAATGCCAGGCCTCATTCTGCATGAGCCACAACAGCATGCCTTTAAAGAGTGCTTAACTGGACTGTCCAGGTCTGTTTCCTATGGAAACTGTATGATGGAGCAGAGACCATGGACCGTTGAACAGCTGAAGTCTTGTATCAAGCAAGAATGGACAAAAATTTAATACCTTCTGTTCCTAAAGTGCATTTAAAAGGAAAGGTGACATAAAACAATTGTAAACATGGCTGTCCCAACATTTGTAGAGTGTGTTGCAGAAATTAACTATGTAACTTTGTTTATATTAATACAGTACAACTAAGTTGGACAGTTAAATATTTAAAATCTTTGTACTTTAATTAGTTAAATAAAGGTTCACATATATCAACAAATCACAGATGTTTATTTTTAACACATTTTGGAAAATATCCCAACTTTATGGAAATCAGGTGAGTAAAACATGGGATCCTAAACATTTAAAAGCAGATTTTTGTCTTTCGGCTTCATATAATAACAACAATAATAATAATAATAATGATAACAATACCAAAAAATTAACTTCCTTCTGAGAAGTGGAATTTCAGGAATAGTGTAACTGGGAAGTAAAGAATAAAGGATGAAAAAAATATATAAATATACCTCTTTGCCAAACTTGGAAACAAGTGCAAAACAAGCACCTCCAGCCTGAGAGACATCACTGGTACTTTTGGGACCTTGACCCTGAAAACAACAAGTATGTACAAAGATTTAAAAAGAAATGCATTAGAAGAATATTTGTGACCCATCACAGCAAAAATTTTAATCCAAAGTTGCATGCTTAAAAGGCTGAAAATTCCTGGCAGGTTTTGGTTAGTTATTCAACAACCAGACAAATATGTAAGAAAATTTGGAATGATTTTAGAGCTTAGGATATCAGCTACAAAGTGGTACCAATAACTCAAAATTAATAATTTATGACTTAATTCTCACTTTACTGTGATGGGTCACAAATATCACAACATGAAGAACTGCTTTTAGATTTACCTGAAAGTATTTGATCTTCTTGGCAATGAGCATAGAGAGAGAAAGCAGCCTGTAGAAGCCACTGACCAGAGGGAAATGTATTGACTGAAGGATGAGCTCGTGGCACAGAGGGTAAACCCACTGAGTAAAATATTCAGGGTTTTTTGATGGAAGTAATGCACTAGAAATATGCCAGACAAATTATTTCATCACATCGATAATAATAAGAATTTAAAAAAAGTTTATAGAGGATGTCCTGTATGATAAACATCCTAAAATAACACACAGACATTTTCTGAAATGAGAAACTACCTGCAAAACTCCACTAAATTTACAAAGGCGGTAAAATCTTTAGGCTTGTTGGGTATCAGGTTACTCGTAGGATCAGAAGAGGGCATGAATCCAGAGTTCACATCACTCGGTCCCTGGGGATAGTGTAAAAAAACATACTATAAGCAAGATGATGTGACTAGCTCAACACTTATTACAGTCCCATGCATTAAAAAATAGGCAAGCAAAGCATGCATGCGGCTACTGAAAATTGTTTGTGTATACATATATATAAAATAGGCATGCAAAGCATGTGTGTAGTTAGCATTTCTTTGAAAAGCTAAGATAATTTTGGTATTTTATAGGACCATAGAATGGTCTGAGGATCAATGAGTCTCTTTCTTTATTGAGCGAGTCTGTTTTCTAGAAGTACTAACATTCATCTATATGTAAGTCAAGTAAAGAAAAAGAGAATCTCATTGTTTGACAGTTCTTTATTAAAACAATGAAACCTGAAGGGTACTTGGCGGAACAATAAGGGACACAGTGCTTGAGTGCTGTGCCTGATAAGTGACAAAAAATAGCACGAAATGTAAGAAAACATACTTTCAATCGCAGTGGCGAAGCAATGCGAGTAGAAGTAATACACTCGGGAAATAAAAGCTGCATTGTGATTGGCTGGTGAACAATGCTCGTAAAAGCTAAGCCCTCATTGGCTGCACTCAAGATCATCACGCACTCACTCACTTATACACTCTTATAAAGCAGTAGCCACTAAAAAGGGGGGTTTTTATTTCAAAGGTAAAATGCTATTGTGTGGTACCATCTTCCTTTTTTTTTTTTTTTACTTTACCTCATCATCTGTATTCACTTTCTGCAAAGACAGATCAAGCTTTTCGACAATCTTCATGACAGACTGCACCAGTGCATCATACAGAAGTTTGTTCAGAGCTTTTAGGCTGTAGTTCCTGGTTAATGCAGCACCATCAAGAAATCCGGTGTCCTAGAGGAAAAAAAGACCAACATTTAAAAAACACGCAAAAACGTGTGTCACTTTGCATTGTACAGGATGTCCAGAAAGGCAATTATGCTTAATTTTATGTTTACTCCTTGCAACATATATTTAACATGTTCACTTAGATGTTCTACACATTCATCACGTTTTTGTGGATTCTGATCAACATACTTCCAGTGGTTCCTAGAACTTTTCTGACATGGTATATGCACCAATTTTTTGTATAGCTTTTAAAAACAAAGATAGCCAAAAACCAGGAATCAGGTAATTAAGTAAAAAAGTTAACATTACGGGAAGGGGCAGGAGCAACTGAAACAGGCTACACACCGGTTATCACATGCGCACTGAGATATCTGAGATACTGAGATCTTTAGATCCCTAAGAAGCAATCAACAGGCAGAAGAAGGCATGGAAAAACTCTCTGAGGCAGCTTGAGAAAGACACCTTGCAAGGAACTGGGTTCAGAAGGGAACACACCCTCATCTGTGCAACACTGGGCTTTTAAATCATTACAGTACCCATGTATAGAGGAGTAGAGGAAAACAATATTACAGTAAATGTGTTAAAACAATGCTGTGAATGAGTTCTGTTATATGCACAGGACAGTTTTTATGACTACAGCAGCAGTTTACAGATCTACAGTCAGGATCTTCAATCCAAAGGGCCTACATGATGCAGGTGAGATTTTCCACTGAAAAAAGGTGAGACTTGGACTTACTAACCCACCCAGCTTAGCTGGACTTCCTGAAAGTGATCAAGGTTTTAAAAAATCAAGTTCTCACCTTCATATTTTCACAGTCCAGAAGTGCTTTGAAAAGATCCAAGTAGTCTTTAGAAGATGGAATCTTCCACTTCCCAGAGCGCACCACTGTTGGCTCACCAGTTTCCTCTTGAGTCATGACCGAACTCTGAGCAGCACCATCCTCCTGCACAAATCCAGGTACACTATTCAGGTACAGTGGTGCAGTTAATGACACTTAGGCATTTTAAAGCCAAACTCCGGACTATGTAATAAACTCTAAAATAAGAGTACCTCGACTTGAATAACTGGTTTCGAGCACACCCGAATCAAGCCTTGATGAACTGGAGTAAGGAAAACACATAGAATGAGGTCGTCAGGAAAAAAGTCCTTGGGCTGTTACATGACAGCATTTAGTAGATGATTCTTACCAACAGAGCTGCTAAAACTCCAAAACACTGGGCCCCGGGCTGCCATTGCAACAAGAACCTTGATGATGGAGCGACAAGTGGTGTACTGCATTTTCTGACTGTAATTAGGGAAGGCATCTATCTGAACCACCAGGAGGCGCTCAAGCACTGATGTATACACGTCCGGAATCTGGAAATAAAATTCAATACAGTCCAGTTTAAACTGGTCACATGACTTAGAATTAATTAAGCTTAGACAGGACACTAAACGACTGTTATAAATGTGTTATTACAGAAAATCTGTCAACAAAAAAAGGAGGCTCTCATGGATATCACACAAGTATGAGCTGTTTAATGATTTTACTAAATGTTCACACAAGAGAAAAAGAAAGAGAGAGAGAGATGCAGTTTGTGTTAGGTGAACACTGAACTAAGACCTTGCTCATGCACATCAGCCACGGCAGAGCCCTTCATTCTCTAAACAGAATGCAAAATATCTTTAAAAATCGCATCAGACGCAGCATAAAAGCTCGCTTTATAAATATTTCACAGACAAAATCGCATGGCAGCTCGCACCTGTGCAGGAGCTTTGACGCAGCCCCATTAAGTGTTGATTTATTTTGTGTAATATCACAGCTCTAACTGAATGACAATTTGTAATGATCAACTTGGATTACACACATTTATGGTATAAGTGGATAATCGATCAGAGAACAGAAAACTTGTCACTCACTTTGTCCAAGTGGATCAGAACACTGGCGATGGAATCCAGGAAACTAGGAAGCTGGTACACATTATCTTCATCACGGTCTGACTCGATCAGGTACATCTGCTTACAGCGCTGGATGAGCTCAATGTACATTAAATCGACATCCTGAGGGCACACCATCTTACACGGCTACACCCACACAAAGCAGAATAGTGGAATGAAAGTTTAGGTCATACAGCCAATATACACCTCAACGCTTTAAACGATATAAGATGCTAATCAAACTAACATCATGGCATTTATTTATTACACAAATAAGACACACCGCAGCAAAAAGTCCATATCCTCTTATAGCAATGGAGAGCTCTTTGTTCGAAGACTCCATTGTCCTGATAATAGAGCAAAACTTCTGCATAAAAAACTTCAGTTTGCCTTGATGCTGCTCAACATCATCAGCCACCAGGATGGCAACCTGCAGGAGGATCAAAAGTCAGCTCAAACCAAAAATTATACAGGTCAACTACAAATACGCGCTGAAGAACAGCGCTCGTGTATATCTGTACAGCCACCTGTTTAAGAAAAGACTCCAGAGCGGCATGGCTTATTTTCTTCATTTCGGAGTTTATGTGTCCGCATAGTTTCGACATCACTTCAAACACATTCCTGTAGTGATCCATGAGGCAGCTGCTGAACTGCCCTGCGTGCTTCGTAAAGAGTTTCAATCCAGCTGCCAGAAAGCACATGCGCACACACATTCAAACAAGTGGAACCTTACTTGGTCAATACTCTACCCCACCAAAAACATTCATGAAAATAGATTCGTTTCTTTTTTTTTGCGAAAAGTAACTAACAAACAAACCCCGACAAAGAATATCCTTGGGCGGAGGTAATATGACAATAAAACCAACTGTAAACATATACAGGGCACTGTACACAGATATTACAAACAAAATTGCAATCTCTTACCGAAAGGGACAGCATAGCGCTTCATTTCCGTCTAGAAAGGTTAAGGAGAAAAAACGATTTTTGTAAAAGCTGCACATATAAATACAAATAGGTTTCAGAAGTAAACTGGCTCCACTCACCTGTGGGCAGATTGCCTTAAGTGCATAGTCAAAGATTTCTTTTGAAGTAACAGGATCTATTTTCAACATTTTAGACATGTTAGAATGGCCTATGTTTACATCCTTAAATCATATTAAAGACTCTCTCACACACTCACACACACCTTCTTCCATTGATTTGGTAAAGTTCACCATCAGTGCTGTGATTCCCCTCAAACATCCAGCAACAACAGGAAACTTCGGCTCCTTCGTAGCAGAAGTCATCTGAAAGAAATAGACACGTTCCCATAGTTCTTATAACTGTTGGAGGAAGTACTCCATTCTGTGTCCACGCTATAGGACCTGAGGACGATCATAGCTCTTACAATACTATTTTACTGGACTTTATATACATCAGGGTAGGTACCACCCCGGGACAAGACGACTATACTCTAAGCCGTGTAGGTGTACAGTGATTAGACCAGATGTCAGAGTACGCTGTATGGTTAGCTTTAAAAAAAGAAAAGTAAAACAGCAATATGAAGCGATTGACACGTTAAAGCAAATTATTAAAATCTTTAAATTTAAACTAAATGCTCTTGTCCATGATTTTTACAGCTACCACATAAGAAAACCTGTTATAAAGTAATAATCCACACTAATGTTAGTGAATACATTTTAACCTCCTGGTCTCCCCCATTCTACAGTACAGTGGAACGATCCATTTCTACAGAAACATGAACACAACTGCGAAACAACACACCAAAGTGGAAACGTTTAACCAATCATTGGAGGTTTATGACACTTTAGCATTACTACCAACAACTGTCCTACCGACTGTTAAGTGGAGCTACGTTTTTATATCTCCTCCCAATATAAAAGCACAACACAGGAATCGATTTATTGGCTGAAGTTGATATATTTATTATCCCTACTGTGATACTATACCTGGTAATATGCTCACTCGCTCCTTGTTAATATTGGACCTTTGTTTTTGCTTGACTTATTAAATGACAACCAAAACATTTGACTGGTGGCAAATCGGTACTGTGTTGAGCTGTGGATTAGACTGCTTTACAGCTTGGTACATTTTATATGCTTTACTTTTTTCATGTGTGTTATTATTATTATTTTTTAATGTGCCCCACTTTCTTGTTTTGATGTGCTTTATTAATTTATTTATTTTTTAGATGCATGTTATTTTTTTTTAATGAGCTCAGTGGAGATGATCTCTGTTATGTCCCCCATTACGAACCTCTCATCTAACCAGGACATTACAATCCTAACATTACAGTCTGCACTTGAATAAACACAAAAAAAGTCATGATCTATCATAGGATGTTTTCCCCACATTTCTTGAAAAGAACCAATTTTAAATTAATTCAATTCAGTTTTATTTGTATAGCGCTTTTTACAATTGATATTGTCGCAAAACAACTTTACATAGTTAAAGTAATTTAAAAAGGAATTTAAACATTTTTCTAGAACCCCTGCACCTCCCTAATGAGCAAGCCCGCGGCGACAGTGGCATGGAAAAACTCCCTCAGTTGACACGAGGAAGAAACCTTGAGAGGAACCAGGCTCAAGAGGGAAACCCATCCTCATTTGAGTGAAACCATAAAAATACAAACCATATAAGAGAAACTTCATTACAGTCCAACATG
>JBCNYH010000010.1:2415798-2426625 GCA_039654325.1 Tandanus tandanus
GACAGTCGTAACAAGCATTTCACTACATATTGTACTGTGTATGATTTTGTACGTGACAAATAAATTTGAATTTTAATTTATTTCTGCGATGCAGTCAGAGAGGGAGGGGGTGGGAGAGTGGAAGTGGGCTTACTGGTGAGGTAGAGCTGGGTGTCATCCATGTAGCAGTGGAAATGGATTTTGTATTTACGGAAAATAATGCCAAGGGGAAGGAGATAAATAATGAAAAGAAGGGGCCCCAGGACAGAGCCCTGGGGCACACCTGTAATAACAGACGAAGGATTGGATGTGAAAGATTTAAGTTTGATGAACTGAGTGCGGCCTGAGAGGTTTGATTTGAATCAGTCTAATGGAGTATGGGTAATACCAATGGAGGCTAGTCTATTAAGAAGAGTGGTGTGACATATGGTATCAAAGGCCGCACTAAGATCAAGGAGGATGAGGATGGTAAGAACAAGGATGGTATCTAAGAACAAATGCAGGGCTAGGCTCACGGGCTCACTCACTCACTCGCCAAACTGCTTAATCCTACTAGGGTCGCGGGAAAGATGAAGCCTATCTCAGCCAACACTGGGAAAAGGCGGGGTACACACTGAACAGCTTGTCAGACCATCGCAGAACCAACACACACAATCATTCACACTTACATCCCACAGGAAACCCACACAAGCATGGGGAGAACCTGCAAACATATTTATCCACAACTATCTCCACATAGCCCGAGTCTCAAATCCAGGACCGTCTTGCTGTGAGGCAGACGTGCTAACCACTACACCACCGAGGACTATGTTCTGTGAGATCTTATTTATAAAGAATATATACAATTTACATCTCGATCATCCAATAAGTCATAAAAAATAATTACAGTACAGTATAGCAGTTTCAAATTAAATCTGAATGCTTCATAATCAAGAGCCAGACCACAATAGCCAAAACGCAAAGCAATAAAAAAGCTGTGCATCAACAGCAAGTCAAAATCTTTTACTCTTACAGAGAAAAATACAAAACTCCCCTGTTTACACAACTACTCTTTTTCCTTCTGTGACCCCATGTACCCAGACTTCTTTCATGCCTAAACTGGGGTACAATGACATTTATTATAGCCCAGCTGGCAAATGACTGATGTAGAATTTTCATACCAATTCAGACCTGAAGCCTCTGTCAAAGGGCTGAGTTTGGCAAAAACAGAGGCAAGAATCAGATCTTTGTGATTCTGAGGTTGGACTTAAACCTGTTGTTTTCTGAAATATGTGTACCAGGCCTGTGTGCTGAGCACACTGCTCTATGGAAGTGAAACATGGACACTATACTCCCGTCAGGAACACAGACAAAACACCTTTCCTCTACGCTGCCTCAGAAGGATCCTCGGCATTTCATGGCAGGACCGTGTTCCTGACAAGGATGTTC
Source organism: Tandanus tandanus (assembly GCA_039654325.1). NCBI lineage: Eukaryota > Metazoa > Chordata > Actinopteri > Siluriformes > Plotosidae > Tandanus > Tandanus tandanus. The sequence continues at coordinate 2,417,206 of JBCNYH010000010.1, forward strand.
TGGCTCAGGCAGGAACCCCCAGCATGTTTGCCCTGCTCACAAAAAGACACTTGCGCTGGCCTGGTCATGTTAGCCATATGCAAGATGGCAGGATACTCAATATACCAAGACATTCTGTACAGCAAGCTTGCTACTGACTCCAGACCTGCAGAAAGACCTGTTCTCCTCTATAAAGATGTATGCAAGCGGGACCTCAAAACAAGAAACTTTGCTCCAGCAAGCCTTGAAGCAGCATTTACAGATCATAGCATTTGGCAACTCGCCATCAATTTGGCCATCTTTTTTTTTTCATTTTCCACCAATTTTCTCCCTAATTTAGTCGTATCTAATTCCCACTCGTCAAGTATTCCCTATCACACGGCCACCACCAGCCAGGGAGGGGCGTAAGCATGCACATTCCCACTCCGTGACATGAAATGCTGCCACCCGCCTCTTTATGAACGGCTGTGCACGGTATTCGGAGGTGACCTAACACACTCGGAGGGAAAGCGCTATCCGCCCCTCGTATGAATGAGCTCAGACGCTCAGGATTGGCTTGTGATTGCTGTGAATGACAGGGAAGTGAGCGTATGACATCCCTCCTCCCTCCCGTGAGAGCTCGTCCAATTAGCTCCCATGGACTCCCGGTCACGGATGGCTGCAGCATCAACCTGGATTCAAACCACAAGTTGGCCCTCATGACAACAGAGCAGAGGAGGGAGAAGTGGGAAGAAGAGCATCCAGATGAGAAAGAGAAGAGTCAGTGCCTTCACAGGTCAAGGTCTTCACCTGCCGCAACTATAACAAGGCCTGCCACACAAGAGTCTGTCTCTACAGCTGCAGCAGACACTGTATTTTCACCACAGATTGACTCCAAAGGCGCAATCTACATTGTCTTTCGAGACAGACAGAAGCCAACAACAAAAAAGGCTTGAGTGAGTCACAGATTAGCGTCTCGCTTCATTGTATGGCACTATGATGTGGCCAGTGTCAGGCTGAAATTTATGTTTAATCACTGTATGTTTACTAATTGCTATTATTTTATTCCAAAAGGTCAATAAGATACTTTTAATGTATGTGTATGTACTCTAGGTGGGATAGCATATTGGTCAATATAGTGTTTCATCTTTGTCTCTGTCCTTGTTGGTCACTATAGTGTTTCATCTTTGTTTCTGTCCTTTGTATAGTATGACTCACAGTCCTCATGTGCCAGTCTTTCTGCCTCCTTCTCCAGCTTTATCCTCTCCTCATCCACCTCCATCACACACTGTAATGCTGTCTTCTCACTGGGAGCCATTTCACGTGTCAGATGATAAATGTCTATGTGCTCTGGGATAGGAACCTCTCGATGGCCAATAGCAGACAGGAGCATAGATTTACCTGTTGTAAGGAATAAGGGGAAAAGATTATCTTTTCTTTTCTACAGTCAACTGCTTAAATGATGGATCTTCCAAAAGAAAAATAAGATTTTCTTACATCAGTCATACTAAAGCATCAGAGTCGTCAGCATTAGCATTAATACCATCAAACCGTGATTTAAGTATTAGCACCATATGTTTGTAATTTCTTAGAAGACTACCGTATAATCCTCACCTGTCCCATTAAGGCCAATGAGACCATAGCGTCTGCCTGAGTTCAGTTCCAGGCTTGTGTCACTCAGCAGCTCCTGCCCATGGAAAGTCAGTGAAAGACTGCTGATGTGAACATCTGTACTGTTGGGGTGCGATGCCAAGACACCTGTAACTGCCCGAGCCTCTATCTTCCTTAGTTCAAACTCATCTAGCTCTTTAGCCAAGGAAGAAACATCTGAAACACAGGAACACAGCTGAAGAGTTTATACAAGAAAAAACACAACATAAAATAAGTTGTCTTTATTTGTTTAATATTTTGTGAATATACCCTGGGGTATACACCCAATCACCCTGGGGTGCTCTGTACTCTGTACACTACAGAAACATTCTTCATTTATGCACACTCTATGGCCGGGATGCCCAGCCCTGTTCCTGTAGATCTTCCTCCCTCAAGACTTTCTCTCTAACCATAATCATGCCCACCTGACTTAGGACTTTGAAATGAAGATTTTCAGGAACAGGGTTAGGCATCACTGGTCTATTGTATTAAAATCATTTTCACTTAGTTCAGTGCAATTTAAATGAACACACCTCCGTTTGTCTCCCCATGTGGATCTGCTCCATTTTCCGCTGGCTGCTCGACCTCCTCGTGCTTTTTGACCCGCTGACGAGCTTTGGCTGCTTCTTTCTTCTTGGCAGCCTTCTTCTTGGCAAGGTCTGAGGGCATGACTTCAGAGCTCTGTGGGCTGCACAGAAACATGGCATGTTAATGACATATGTAATTTCATTCTATGATGACAATAACCATTTCCAGCAAAGCAACTAATAAGCTGTGACACACTACAAGGCCAAAGGTTTGTGGACATCTGATCGTCATACTTTATGTGATGGGTTTAAAGCAGACACTTGTACAGAATGTCTTCAATTTCCCCTTCACTGGAACTAAAGGGCATAACCATGTACTAAGCATAATGCCCCTGTGCACAAAGCAAACTCCATAAAGACATAGTGTACCAAAGTTGGAGTGAAGAAACTCAAGTGGCCTCCATAAAGATTTAAACTAATCTGCATGTCTTTGTACCGTGGGAGAAAACCGGGGTGCATGGAGGAACCCACAAAAGCACAGGAAGAACATGCATACACCCTCTTTGAGGCCAGGACTTGAACCCAGGACCTTCTTGCTGTAAGGCTGATGTGCTAACCGCTATGCCACCGTGCCACCTGGTTATTAACAGCAAAGGGGAATTAAACCTAGAATAAGATGTTCAAAATGCTCCCATAGGTGTGATGGTCAGGTGTCCATTAACATTTGTACACTCCTCATTATGCTTATCATCACGCTGGCCTTCTGGGCAGATGTTCTCTGAAGATCCTGAAAAAAATTATACATATTATTGAACCCATGAGCCCAGAGGAGCTGTCATGCAAAATCCAGACAACTTAAAAAAAAAACTAAATATTTCTTATGTGACGGACTAGTGCAGGTTCCAGAAGTATACACAACGATCCAAGTCAGGCAAAGGAAGTGAATGTAGCAATTAAAAGTAGATTAAGTAACCTAGCTAAACTAAGGTCCTAATCAGGTTTGAGGCAGTCGTTGGCCAGTTGTGGTGAAGGTAGAAGATGACAGGCGAAGGTCGGAGGTGATTCGCAATGCGTAGAGTCTTGGTTTCACAGCAGTATTCTTGGTGGAATGCTTTCATTTGTCCAGGTCCAGGGTAGTCCTTTCAACAACAACTGCAGGGTACTCTTCACATTTATATAGCTAATGTAACTAACTGTGACATCATCACTCCATCACAATAGATATATGTTCGTTACGTTAGATTTGTAATAGTAGATACACACCTGTCAGTTATGTTACTATGGATACAGGATATGCCTGTTACGTCACATTTACATAATACTTCCTTTGCACTCTTTAGTACTGAATTGCATGTCCCCTATTTAAAATCAAAATAGTGTTGGTCCTGATTATCATCTCCTGCAGGTAGCTAGAGTTTACAAAAATTAACAAATGTCATTTCTGCGAGTCAGTCAGTAGGGAAAAGGAAGGAAATAAAAAAGAAGGTTGGCTGTTATCAACAACACAAATTTCAATGAAAACTCACTACAGACTAAAGTTTTATGTCCAAAACACCAGCACTGCACATCAGCAAACTGGGGCCACAGTGGTGTAGTGGTTATCACTCTCACCTCACAGCAAGAAGGTCCTGTGTTCGAGCCCCATGGTCAGCAACAGTGTTTCTGTGTGAAAGTTCTTCTTGTCCCAAGAAATGCATTAGTCTGAATGCATATCAGGTAAGGATGTGAGTGTGAATGATTGTTTGTGTCTGTGTTGACCCTGCAATGAACAGGTGAGCTGTTAATGGAGACTTTGGTTCCGACGTGACCATCTGATTATTGCCTTTAGAAGTTCTTAAACAGCTAAAAGAGATGTGCTAGATTTTGGTTGGAGATAAAACCTGCAGGAAGTTAGATATCCAGAAAGATAGCCTAAAGTCTGTAGTAATGTTGCCTCTCGCGTTGTCCTGAGACCCTTTTATATAGTAGTGGTCTGTAATGCAGGAGGTCCATGGCCAGTCACAGCTCTCAGGCAAATCTACATCTATGACAACAAGCTGTAAGTACTGACTGTAGAGTATTAATGAAAGAATAATGGGTCACAAGTACAGGGAGTGGAAATGAGGTTCTATTGTGGTATGGTGAGGACTTTGGCACAGAGGGAGATCCACAGAGTAAAGTCACTCCTTCTGATGAGTTGAGCCAATTGAGAATTGAGATGAGCCAATTACAGTAGTTGGCACCTGCTAGAGTTGTTTGGCCTGCCCAATGTGGCAAACCCAGGACATCTGAAAGAGATTCTATCCCACAGTATGCTTGGGATCATCTGGGGATCCCCCAGGAGGAGCTGGTATCCATGACTGACCTTCTCAGCTTGACACTAGTGTGATCCTCACAGAGAAATGCAGAAAAAATCTAACTGAATGAGCATTACATAGAAAGTTAAATTACTACAGTGAGTCATTTCTCTGCCCACACATTTGGGCAAATACAGGGGTTGTCCGTGCATATTAAATAAAGAACTAATAATACATTTCAAAAGTGTTCGTACAACTGTATGCAAGTTGGTTTTTAAATGTTGGAGAAAGCTTGCTATGTGGTTAGTAAGCAAATTAGCAAGACTCCACCACAAATTCAGTCTGAAGCCAGACCATTGCGAGCCATGAAATGCACAAGGACAACTTGGATCCTATTCAGATGATGTACTATTTAAGATGCTGCCATATCTAACCACATGATTCCTAAAGATGCTGACTAGTGGAAAAGTCAGTCACTGTCCTAGTTACCAATTTAGAACACATGCATACGTACAAATTATAACTCACTGCTGACTAAGATGCTACTTGTCTCCTCTGTAATGATAATGACAGTGGAGTAGCTGATTGCCTTATATCACAGGCTGCCCTCATGTCTGTCTTTCTTCTGGTTCTCTCTTTTTAGTTATGCGGGCATAGTCAGCCATGCTGGAGTCCCTGCTTGCACTCAGCCCCTAATAAACTCTCTTCTTTAACTATTACACTGTTATTAGCATACCTAACAACCTCTCTCTCTCTCTCTCTCTCTCTCTCTCTCTCTCTCTGTTTTTTGAGGTACACATGCTATTTCTGAAATACCAGTGAACCTGATCATTCTGCTCTCTGAATCCTGTGATCCATTCTGATATGCTACTACTGGTTGAAGCCCCTTGCCCCTGCTGATGATGGACCTCAATGTACAATTAGAAACTGTGAACATGACTTTCCACTGATGGTGATATCAATTTTTACTAAAGTTATTTAAGACAATTACCCATTATAGTTATAAGATAATAATCTAGACTTCATGTTAAACTATAGTGAAGTTTCTGCTTCATAATTTGTATTTTTATCTGGTTTCACCCAAATGAGGATGGGTTTCCCTTTTGAGTCTGGTTCCTCTCAATGTTTCTTACTCATGTTGACTGAGGGATTTGTTCCTTGCCACCATCGCCACAGGTTTGCATTAGGGATGTATATGGTTTATAGAGGAACATTTAAAATCATAAGATTAAATTCTTTACCAAATTTGTTTTTGCGATATAAAGCTGGTTTGCGACAATGTCAATTGTAAAAAAACGCCATACAAATAAAACTGAATTGAATTAAACTGATATGGAAAAGGCTGTTTCTGAAACAGCACCACATTCACTATAGAGTGTGTTCACAATTCTGGGCATCAAATCCAATAACCTTCTATTTAAGATTCAGAAATAGACACAATGCACTTTTTAAAAGGAGTTAAGGACCTTATTATTTAACATCCAACAATTTTCCCTTAACTCAGTGCACTTTTGCCCTATAACAGATATAAAATACATGTTAAACCTGCTGGAAGTAGCCTAAACACTTGTTGGATGAACTAAGAGGGTGAACAACATAATGAGATTTCATTCAAACGTCAAATGTTCTTGCTGCCGCCCTTCAATTTTGGTTTCGTCCCACAGTGTCTGTCCATAACACTGCGTTTCGAAAATGAAACATTGCATGGTGTTTGCCTTGTTCCATACCTACTTGGAAATATATGCTTTGGTTATCTGTGGAAAGAAAAAGACAGCTTTGTGTGACCATTATTTTGGCATAAAATTGCAATTTTGGGGGCAACCAGGATACACTTCAGAAGAAAAGAAATTGTAAAAAAAATAAAAATAAATAAAAAATAAAATTAAAAAAATAAAAAAAAGAAAGAAAGAAAAAAGATATAGATGCTTGGATGGATGGATGGATAGATAGACAGATATGCAATGTGAACTGTAGCACGACCCTGAACAACTTAAGATATCCCACAATGCACTTGTTGGGATGAGTGTCCAACTAAAGTGTACAGAATACCCATAATGTACTTTGAAGTCTGTAGGGAACAGGGAGCAGGGCACTATTTGGGACACAGACACAGTTTTAAAGCGCTGTACATTTACACTGCCATGTGCCAAGTGCAGCATGGAACCAGGCCCGGCTAAGTCGAGCTAAGCTAACGCTAGCTGGCCAGTTCCTACAAGTGTCAACGCTTCAGCAGCACCAGTTTCATTAGTGCTAGCAAATAATGATATCTTTTTTTTTTCAGAACATGTCTGGACTGTTGTATTTCACACTCTTTTGCAAACCATACAGACGATATTTCGGCATGACATTTATTTAAATCTTCATATACCTTATCAATAACCGGCGTGTTAGCAAACCGACATGCTAACAAGCTAATGCTTCCCATATCCGACCATCTCCATTCTCTGGATGTATATGCTTTAATTCATAACTAAAATTATTTTTAAAATAGCTATTAAAAGCAGCACTTTTGTACCAAACATACAGTTTATCCGTTAAAATCCTGCACAACAGGGTAACAGCACTAAAACGCCCAAACAGAGAATGAATCAAGCTGTTTAAATTACATTCCCGAGGGGGAGAAATGGTGTCAGCTCGAAAACCGTTAATATAATGTTACATAAGGAATAAATAAAGCTCCAGGTGAAGTAGGGTGGTTATAACTAGGTTGTTAATAAAGTGTCTTAGCTTGTATTAGAGACTTACCTTAGCTGGAGAGTGCAGCTGGTATCCACACCAGCAGACAGGCAGCAGGCCGTATTAGGACAAGGTCTCTCTCTCTCTCTCTCTCTCTCTCTCTCAGGGAGGGGCACATGTCAGCTCTACATGAATATCAAACTTACATGTCACCATAAATCATACATCCATAATGATCAAGTGTTTTAAAGATAATAGAATTATACCATTTTAGATATACCCACCTTGAATCTACCGACTTGTTTTACACTGGACATGAACACACTGCATGGGACACCAGTCTACTGCAGATCATCATCCATGCATGGTTTGTGGAGAGGGACCACCACAGGACCACTAACATTTTGGTGGTGGAGCTTTATAATACAGCAGCAACATTGACATGGTAGTATGTTTGCGGTGCTTGTATGTGCCGACCCATCATACCTTTTAGGGCTGTAAACTTCGCACTTAGTCCTGCGATGGACTGGCGAGTTGTTCAGGGTGTGCCCCACCTCCGTAGGAAGTTCCCGCCTCCCCGCCACCCTAGTAGGATCAAACGCTTGGGCAAATTAATGAATGAATGAACTTCAGCCTTGTAGTGGTTAGCATGTCTGAATCACAGCGAGAAGGCCCTGGGTTTGAGTCCCAGGCTCAGCAAGGGTGTTTCTGTGTGGAGTTTGAATGCTTTTCTTGTGCTTGTGTGGGTTTCTTTAAGGCACTCTGGTTTCCTCCCACAATCCAAAGACATGAACATTAGGTTAATTGGCTGTTCCAAATTGCCCCTAGGTGTGAGTGTAAGTGACAATGGTTGTGTGTGTGTGTGTGTGTGTGTGTGTGTGTGTGTGTGTGTGTGTGTGTTGGCCCTGGGATGGACTGGTGAGCTGTTCAGGGTGTACCGTGCCTTCTCCCAGAGTTGGTTGAGATAGGCTCCGGCCTTTCCTACACGTTTGGCAAATGAATGGATGAATAAATGAATGAAGTTCAGCCTTCCAAATGACAAGTTGGTGAGGGTGCTTTAACTGTGAAAACTCAACAAATCAAAACATTTAATGAAATATGGGATATATTCAGTTACGAGATGAGTTGAAAACAAGGCACAGGATTATATTATAACCATTAAATGAAATATACTGTAGATATACTTTAGTCTGTGGATCACTCACTGATCGTTAGAACATGATCAATCGAGATTATGAAGCTATGTCACACTTTAGCTTTAGTGGAAAAAAAGTTTTTTTAAAAGCTAGTGGGAAAAAAAGTTTTTTTTTTAAAGTTTTTTTTGGTAAAGCTACTTAAATATAATATTTCTTATTGTAAAAACAATTGAACTTATCTGTTTTTGATCTCAGACTCTTTATATATACAGTCATGCGCAGTGAAGATTGTACACCACCACTTTTGTCTAAAAGGGTTGCTAATAAAAAGAAGTAAAAAATTACTTCTCTATAATTTTTTGGTGAAAATGTATTGAACAATGCTATTGTAGGCAATGAGAACCAAAAAAATAATTTCAACAATATAGTGAGGTAAAAGTATGGCTAATAAACTTAAAGGTGTCCCAAATTTTATTTTTTTGACTTTCACATAGCTTGAATGAACTTCAAACCATATGGAATAGTTTAGCGAGTGAAGAAATAATAAAAAAAAAATACAGTACACTTATACAAATTAACAAAATGAAGATAAATTAGAAACCAAGTACAATTCAAATATTTATTTCATGTAATATTGGATCATATTGATGAGAATAAGTAAACAAACAACAATATTTAGTAATAACAAAAATAACAGTCTCTTTTTTGAGAAAAAAAAGTCAATATTTAATGTGGACTCCCTTTACTTTGATTACAGCATTTAACCTTTCATGGATAGTGTTCACATATTTTTTAATTTCTTCACTCACTAAACCGTTCCATATGGTTTGAAGTTCATTCATGGTATGCAAAAGTCCAAAAAATAAAATTTGCAACACCTTTCAATTTTTCAGTGTTTTTTTTTTTTCTTTTGTTTGTTTATTAGCCATACGTTTACCTAAATATACTTGTCAGAATGATTTTTTTTGGTTCTCATTGCCTACAATAGCATTGTTCAATACATTTTCACCAAAAAATTATAGTGAAGTAATTTTTTAATTATTTTTATTAGGAGCAAAAGTGGTGGTGTATAATCTTCACTGCACACTACTATATATATATAGACTGCTCAAAAAAATAAAGGGAACACTTAAACAACACAATGTAACTCCAAGTCAATCACACGTCTGTGAAATCAAACTGTCCACTTAGGAAGCA
>JBCNYH010000010.1:2436558-2457534 GCA_039654325.1 Tandanus tandanus
AGCAACTTCACTAAACTCCCAACCAACTCTGAACGAGCAAAGCGGATCAGTACATCTACAAAACCAGTTGTCTAGTATTATAATTTCTTTCTTTCTTATAGAAGAGTTGTTCCTAGCTTATAGAAGAAAGTAGTTACTCGTGAAATTGGCAACCTTTGTTTGTAATGGTTATAAATCAAACATCGGTTTGAATCGAGAATCGATTCGTCACGGCAAAAATTGGAATCGAATTGAATCGTGAGTTGTTGAAAGATTCACATCCCTAATTTCCAGCATAAAACTTCATACGTTAATGAGTCTTTAGAAGGAGCGATTCAGTCACATTGACATCTCTTTTCACAATAAGTTATTTCCTCGACATGGACCAATTAAATAAAGTTTCTTAAAGGTAAGATGAGTGATTTTGCAGGAGACTGCTATGATTCTTGTATGATGAGTTTTTCCCATATAATGCCAAATGTTTTTGCAACATTGATTATTATTGCATAATCATGCCACAGTAAGTTTAACCAACATAGCGCTCAATGAAATGGAAGAGAACGCAACTCATCTGAGATTTAATACGCTTTATTTAAAGGAGACATGTCGTGGGAAGTGTTTTTTTTTTTTTTTTTTTTTTTTTGAAATAAGATAACACGGATGCAGGACTATTAAATTCAGCGACACTGACTGAGCCAAAGGAGAATAATTCTTTTAGTATATACTACATGGGAACATAAAAAGAAAACTAAAACAAGTGGGTTTTTTTTTTTTTGTTTGTTTGTTTCCATATTTTAACCACGACAGATGTAGGGGTGCTTTGCTTGCTCCATGAACAGAGCCTAAGTGCTTTGTAATGACATCTATTTAAACTCATTCAAAGTTTTATTATATACTACACAGACACAAGAAAAGCATAGTTAAATGAGATTTTCCCTTTTTAAAGCGTGATATTGATGGCACTGCCTGCTCCAAGTCACCGTGACAAACCACGAGTGTCCGTCCTTTTCTTTCAATAATTATCCACTTGGGAGAATGTCTATTAACCCTTAGATAGAGGTCTAATCAGATTGCCTCATTCCTGTGTAGTATATACCAATATAAGATTATCAAATAGTGTATGGGATATCCCATTTTTTAATGACTGGTGGAGCGTACACACGTTCTCTGACCTTTCGCGTGGCACCAACTGACATTTACGATGTCATATATAATTTGAAACTTGACGAGATTATACATATATAATCCTGGTTGTTGGGGCCTATCATTAGGTTAAGTTACATTACCTAAATGACGTGTTACTAATAACATTACTACTGTCATGACATTAGTTCCTATGTCATTAGTAGAGAAATTTGAATTTAAAAACGTACCTCTTCCGAGTCTCCGGACACACGCATGCTCTGTCTAACTTGAAGACGAAGTTAACCTTTTAATGATCTATTTAGATCCCGGTGTTAGACCTATTGGAAAGTTCCTGTCTATGTAAATGTAATGACCATCGTAATATTACTTTACTTTAGTACAATTTCCGTAAGCTCTCAAATGTCTAGTAATAATAACATGAACAATATATAGCTCACGCGAAAGGTAATAACTTACTAGGACCGAGTGCGCACTTGTGGACTGCGAGGACATATGGACCTAGATGAGCACTCGGAGACTGTGAAGATGAGTTTTCATTGCTGGTGATATAAACTCTTTTTCTAAATTGATTTAGGACTTACAGTTTAACCCACCGGACCTCATGTGAAACTGTAGTGAAGTTTCTCCTACACGCTTTGTATTTTTATGGTTTCACCCAAATGAGGATGGGTTTCCGTTTTTAGCCTGGTTCCTCTCAAGGTTTCTTCCTCGTGTCAACTGAGGGAGTTTTTCCTTTCCACTGTCGCCGTGGGCTTGCTCATTAGGGATGTGTAGGGTTTGTAGATGAAATGTTTCAATGTTTAAATTCCTTTTAAAATGTGTTTTTACTATGTAAAGCTGCTTTGCGACAGTGTCAATTGTAAAAAGCGCTATACAAATAAAACCGAATTGAATTGATTGCGGACAAACACACTCAATTTACCTTCTGCGTTGCTCAAATACTTTAGTCAAACAAATAATATGACTCAGTCCAAACGAAGGTCATACTCAACGTGCCTCAAACTCGTGAAAACATCTTCAAAGAAGCTTTTATATAGCGTAGTTTTGGATTTTTATCAAGGGTCTGAAGGACATTGCTCTTCACCTTGACTAATCTCAGTGCCTGATTTGAAGTGCTGACTCCAGACAACTGACACTGACAGGAGGTAGTTTTTATGGTGAAATCATACATCGTACCTGAATGAATGGATTATAAAGGCAATGAAAAGCTTTATATCATGCAGCGCACATTGTGTTACTATAAACAGGCAGAATAATCCACTGCATTTCCATGCTGGCATATGAAAATGAATATTATGTCATGATATTAATATATTGTATTATAAGATGTACTCTATTTTTGACTAGTCTGTTCATATTGTAAGGGTAGCATTCAGTTCTGTCATGTCTCTGTGTTCGCTGCAGGACCCGGTATATCCACACAGAACTCGGCATTCGTGAGCGCCTCCTGGTGGGCATCCTAACCTCGCGTGCCACTCTTAACACCCTGGCTGTGGCAGTAAACCGCACCGTGGCCCATCGCTTCCACCGCACCTTCTTCTTCACCGGACTCCGCAGCGCCAAGCTGCCCCACGGCATGACCGTGGTTGCTCATGGAGATGACCGACCCGTCTGGCTCATGTACGAAACCATCCGTCACTTGCATCAACACCATGGCAGCGAATATGACTGGTTCTATCTGGCGCAGGATGACACGTACACGCAGGCGGAGCGCATCATGAACCTAGTAGGGCATTTAAGTGCGGGGCAGGATCTCTACATGGGTCGTGCAGAAGAGTTTATCGGCGGTGAAGAGCGAGCCCGGTACTGCCACGGAGGTTACGGCTACCTGCTCTCACGGAGCCTGCTGGCCCGGCTACAGCCACACCTCGACGCTTGCCGCAATGACATCCTCAGTGTCAGGCCTGACGAGTGGCTGGGCCGCTGCATTATTGACTACCTAGGACTGAGCTGCATGGAAAAGCACCAGGTGAAATCAAATTCCTCCCGAAATCCTCAGTCTCAGGTCACAGATAGATGATTTGAAGAAGCTGAGGTTGTTCTAAGATTTGTTTTCTGTATTGTAACTTTTGCACTGAATGTTGTGACATGGTTGCTAGTCACTGCCTGACTATGAAGGCTTATGCTATGTTTTGTTGTGGGATGTATCAATATAACATGAGACATTTTACCTCGGTGGCGTAATTTTATTGTGGTGTAATGGTTAGCACATCCATCCCCAAACAAGAAGTTTCTGGGTTCCAGCCCCGTCCCTAGCAGGGGTGTTTCTGTGTGGAGTTTGCATGTTCTCCCCGTGCTTGCGTGGGTTTCCTCTGGGTGCTCCATTTTCCTCCCACAGTCAAAAGATGTGCACATTAAGCTAATTGGATATTCTTGATTGCCCCGAGGTGTGAGTGTGATCAGTTGTGTGTCTGTGTAGTCCTGTGATGATCTGGCGAGCTGCTCAGGGTATACTCCGCCTTCACCTGGAATTGAACTGGCTGAGATGGGCTTCAGCCTCCTCGTTACCTAATTAGGACCTAATTAGTTCAGAAAATGAGATGAGAGATGAGACATTTTAGGTGGAAGAACACCCATAATCACACAGCTGTACTCCTGGCAGTCTGACATGTTCCCATGTGACGTGATGTTCTCAAATATGTACATCACTTTTTCATTGCTGGAGATTTTCCTTTAATAACTTGAGAGTTGTGTTATAGAAAGTCATTCAACCCCTTCTGACCAATCAGAATTGACAATCCGACAGTGCTCCTAAAAGATAAAGCTGAAGTTCACATATGAATTCACAAAGTAGTTCAACAAATGAAGAATGTATTGAGTATATTTCTGTTTCAGTGTGTTAACTCATAGTTACTTCTGATTTTAAAATCCTACCACAAAGAAATAATGCAATGTTTTCCAATCATTATCATACTTTAGGAGATGACCTACTATTACTTTGAGCTGCAGAAAAACGCAGACCCTGACCGCGAAGACAGCGTCCAGTTCAAGAACGCCTTCACCGTGCACCCAGTTTCAGAGCCGGTGCTCATGTATCGCTTACATAAACGCTACAGCCAGATTGAACTGGACTGGACCTACGCCCAAATACAGCAGCTACAGGTGCGTAGTTTGCCTTATAGCACGTACATTACAATTACACACATAAAAAAATTATGTAGCTCAGTGGAGAAATGTGGGGCTATTGATAGCTACGGAAAGTTCAAATCCCAGTATTACCAGGCTGTCTGTGGGTCCATATGCAAGTCCAGTAACCTCTCAACTGCTCAGCTGTATCCTGTCTCAGCTCTTAAGGTGCTTTGGATTAATAAAGGATTAAAAACTATATATGTAAATAAAAGCCATATGTGCTTTTACTATCTTGGATGGGACTATGAGATTTCCTTTAGGCCAGATTTCTTCTGTGAATAGCACTGGTGTTTTAGTCTTCTTTGCTTGTCCTTTTTTCCACTGTATTCCTTGTCTAGCCCAGATAAGTGTCTGAGCATGCCCAATGGTATTCATGAGGTACAACTGTGCCACTAATCTGGAAATTATGCTTCAAGCTATGTATAAAGAATTCAGGCTGGGAAGCAGTACCATATTAAACCATGTTAATGTTGCATTCTTATTATTTGCTGCATTGCATATTGCAGTGTTGCTTGTAATGATTTTGGATTTTCTTCTACTGTTGGTCTCTTAATGGCTAATGAAAGAGCCATGGTTGTTTGAGAAGTGTGGAATTCACTCTAATTTTCCCCCTGTTGCATTACCTACCTGGCTGCAGAGGCATATGATCCCCAGGGGCAGCCAGGCATGCTGCCTAACACAACCATTTGATTGTAATCTGTACAGAACAGAAAGAGGCACTATTAAACTGAATTTACTACCTGTAGATTAGGAGTCAGTTCCACTGGTGGTGCATGGGATATAAAAGCCAGATTGTTTTGCTAATTCGCTTTTGGTGAAGCTGGAGTTAGGTCCATGTATCCAAGTGCATGGATAGTTTAACACTTTTGGTAAATTTGCCTCTATCTCCAAAATGGATTTGAAATGAAACAGTCATGATGTGATTGAAGTGTAGACTTTCAACACTAACTTAAATGGTGTTTAAAAAACAGTCTGCCCATTTTCAGAGACTCAAAACTAATTGGTCAAACTAGCCTAATTAACACTTATGCACTGAAGGTGAAGTGGATGTTCCTGAATGTTGAGGGGACTGTTCAATTCCACGACACCTACTACGCCTGAGACACAACTTATTCACCAAAATGCTTAAACCTACTAGGGTTGCAGGGAGGCTGAAGCGTATCTTAGCTGACACTGGACAAAGGAGGGGCACACCCTGAACAGCTTGCCAGACCATCATAGGGCTAACACACACCCACTCACACTCACACCTAGGGGCAGTCTGGAACAGCCAATTAGCCTAATGTGTATGACCGGGCTATTCAATTGGTGGCCCGCGGCACTTTGCAATGGCACTTTCAGTTGGCTACTCTATTTTTTCTAAAGTAAAAATAATATATTAAATAATTAATTTAAAAAAAAAACCTGAAGTCAATATATTTTTTATTTAATAATAATAATAATTTTGTCACAACTGTTTCTCGCCAGATTAGCCTAACTGTGGCACAAGTTGCTATCACGAACCAATCACCGTTTGAGGTATCCGCCCTCCACGCGCTCTTCCCGCCGATACTCTTCTTATTGTTAGCGCTGTAGCCCGGTAACTTGGACAAAATGTCTTTTATACTATAAAAATACGTTGATGGGGGAAAAAAACGTATTAACAATGAATGGACAGAGATGTATGTTTTTATCTTGTCTGCTTGAAGCCTGTGTGTCTGCTGTGCAGCGAGGGTGCATATATCAGTATGTAAAGAATATAAATTCAGAAGGCATTTTAAGAAACCCCACGCTAACTCTGACACGATTGTCCCACTGGGTTGTGACGCTCCATCAGAACATTGTGGTGCTCGTGCTTTGGTTCACAAATGAACAGCATTAAAACTCATAATCGCACATCTCTCACGCCGCGCGTGCGCACAACTGTCCGCATGTTGCTCTGACAACATGTACAACTGACTTCACTGTTCTTACTAAATCAAAACATCATTTCTCTCATTAGATGTGAAATGTTGGTGACTAAAACAGTTAAGTAACAGTTCTGTTCATCAAACTAGTAATTAGGATTGATTTATGAAGAGGTTGAATATTGCAGTTAAAGTATTATGCCCGTGTGTTGATATTCACATGATCTTTTTCTTATTATAATATTTAAAACTGAACCTTTCTGTCTTATTATTCACTTATTCTTCTTTCCGTTTTCCTCTTTCTCTTAGTATTATTATAATTCAAAGCCTTGCTTTTCTTTCTTGATATTCACTTAATTCTCTTCTTCTTCTTCTTCTTCTTCTTCTCCACTATTCTGAATAATAATATTAGTATTCACTCATATGTTGTTATAGTTGTATTTAATACCATACTACACTCCTGTTGTTTTTGTTGGTACAGTTGTGTGAAGTGGATGTTGTCTGTTAATGTTATAAATTGTAAATGTCTGTGATACGGCTCACCTGGAATCATTACTTAGTGTGGTGTATATTGCCATTTGAATGTAGAAATGCTTTGGGCCTATATGTCATGATATTATACAGTGTACTAATGTGTTTATGCATTCACAAAATACAATATATGCACTTCGATGTTGTTGTACTTTACTGTATCTGTAGCTTTTAATGTGATTACTCATTTTCAGGCCATATTTCTTCGGCCTCCCATTTGGGATTGTTTTCATGACCCGGCCCACATTCCAAATTAATTGAATAGCTCTTGTGTATGATTTTGGACTGTGGGAGGAAACCAGAGTACCCAGAGAAAACCCACACAGGCGCAAGGAGAACATGCAAACTCCATGAAAAAATCTCGAGCCTAGGACCCAGGCGCATAACTGTTTTAGTATATAAATAATGAGATTGTAGGATATTTTAGGACAGTACTCTGATATACTTTGGTAAAGGTTGCATGCCTTTTATTCAGTTTAAATACAATTCAGCGAGCACACTTTTCTGTCGTCTTCGGAAACCAGACAGAAGGCATTTTGGTCGAGTTTAAACAAGTTTAAATGCTGAGCAATTAACAGTTAGAATAAGACGAGGAGGATGACTTCTGCCAAGTCATTTGCCAAGCAAGACAGTGGCAGGTCAGGTGAGCTCCACACACTCTGTGCAAAGAGCAATGTGTAGCAAAGATTTTAGTATATACTACATGAAAACGTAAGTAAACAGCACTCTGTAACGTTACGTAATTTTACTGTATATTAATGTTCTGTCTTCTCTAATACAGGTTCAAATAAACAACCTGAGTGAACTCACTCCAGAAGGCAAAGCAGGTGCCACCTGGCCCATTGGAGTCAACCCACCTTTCCGTCCCAAGACACGATTTGAAGTAATCAACTGGGAGTATTTCACAGAAGAGCACATCTACTCCTGTGTGGACAGCTCCCCGAAGTGTGAGCTCCGTGGAGCTGACCGTGCAGATGTTAACTCCATATTGGAGACTGCTGTGGAACATTTAAACGAGCGATATCAACCACAGCTGCGTTTCCGGAAGCAGCGTTTACTGAATGGTTACCGCCGCTTTGACCCCACACGCGGTATGGAGTATATACTGGACCTGGCCCTACAGGCCTTCACACAGAAAGGCCACAGTCAGGTGATTGCCAAGCGTGTGGGCTTATTAAGGCCTCTCAGTGCCATAGAGATCATTCCAATGCCCTACGTGACCGAAGCAACAAGAGTGCAGGTCATCCTTCCTGTGACTGCACGGGATCAGGACTTTGTGGGCAACTTTTTGGACACGTATGTGATGAACACTTTGGACACACGTGACAATGCTCTACTGACCTTCCTTTTTGTGTACGACCCCTATGATGCACAGAGGGTCAGCCAGACAGATGTCTTTGCCAGCGTGAAATCTATGATCAGCGAGGTGGAGAAGCGCTACAGCGACGTGAAGATCCCATGGATCAGCGTCAAAACAGAGGTCCCCTCACAGGTCAAGCTGATGGATATCATCTCCAAGAAGCATCCAGTGGACACGCTTTTCTTCCTAGCCAGCGTCTGGACTGAGGTCACAGGTGACTTCCTGAACCGTTGCCGCATGAATGCCATCAGTAACTGGCAGGTCTTCTTCCCTGTTCATTTTCAAGAGTACAGCCCAGCTCTGGTGTATCGAGACCAGCAGCCTTCGGCAGCTTCTTCGTTCTCTTCAGAGGCGCTCCGAGACGGTCGCTTTGACAGGCATGCATTTGAGGAAGCCTGTTTTTATAATGCAGATTACATGGCAACCCGTACCAAGATGGCAACTGACATTATGGACAACGATGAGTTGCTGGAGAGCATGGACGTTTATGAGATTTTTGTGCGCTACTCAGGCTTACATGTCTTCCGAGCTGTGGAACCAGCTCTGATCCAGAAATATGTACGGCGAGCCTGTAACCCCCGATTCAGCGAAGACATCTACCATCGCTGTGTTCTGAGTAATTTAGAGGGGCTGGCGTCACGATCACACTTAGCTATGGCTCTGTTTGAACAAGAGCAGGCAAACAGCACCTAGGACATCTGGCTGGAAAGGAAGGTAGACTTGCCTATGGAGAGTCTCATTCTGCCAGTGTAAACAGGTCTTACTGGACGTTAGTCTGCAAACTGTGAAAACCAAACTTTAGTTCTGTGATGAACCAGTTGAATCTACATCTGAGAGAATAGAACATGGGACTGTTTCAGTAAGTCAGGCAGTAAGACAAATCTACTTAAAGCAACGACACTGATTAAAGATATCTTATTCAGTAAATCTGGACATCAGATTCTTTCTTAAAGACGGTGGTCACCAATCCTGTTCCTGGAGACTTTTGCTCCAACCCTAACCATGCCCACCTGATCCTCTAATCATTGACTTAAGAAGTTCTTGATCACCTTCAAGAGGTGTGTTAGATTTTGGTTGGAGATAAAGCTTGCAGGAAGGTAGATCTCCTAGAACAGGGTTGATACCCACAGAGTTACGGTCACTAAGTACATGATACAGAGGAGCCAACACTGCAGAATCCTTAACGAATATTTAATGATCAGAGAGCCCACCCACCTGGTTTCACGATTGGCTTGGAAGACTAAAAGTTTAAGTTGATATGAGGTGAAAGTAATATAAGCAAATGTGCATCTTTCACATCCCATATTACTTTCTTTAAGTGAAATGGTTTTTTTTTTTGTCTCGTATTGCTGTAGCAATGGGTCAAAAATTGTGAACGTTGTTTCCTCTGTTAGTAGTGCTTAATAGTAAATAATAGTAATAACAGTACAATGCTGCTCATCGTAATGCTAGCATTGATTACACGCATTAATCCTATTTGTAGTCAAACATTTACTGTACACTGTACTAACATTCCAGACATGTTTAAAAAGCACATGACTCCTTTTTTATTTCCTCAAGTCAGAGAATTAAATGCAGTGCATTGTAATCCACAATAAAAATAATTACTGACGGCGAGGCCAAAAAGCTTTATGGTCTTTCAAAAGTGGATACAGGAGCTTGTCGGGTTTCTCTTCATTCACGCATACATTTTTTGCCTTTTACTAAAGATTTCCATGGAGAGGAACATTAAAGAGTTCAGTCTATTTTTGTAGGCTTTGCTGTTGCAGAGCTCAAGTCTTATTGCCTGTTAGATCAGAAAGATTTCAACCAAGTCTGTGACTTCCTTGTCAGATGCATGCCAAAATGAAAACTGCAATTTCATCAGCATACGACAGGTATTGAAAGGCCTTCTGAGGTGAACTCCATTGTTTGTGTTTCATGTGAACAAATTTGAGAGGAATTTAGCTCCTTCCAGGTACTTAAGTAATCATGTATGTGCCACATATCCAGATAAAGTTACCTTAGCATAGCATTCTTTACTTTTAAACTGTGCGTTGCTTAGAATATATGAAACTAAACGCACTTGGAGAGTGCAAAACTCTACCAAGCCAAAAAAAAAAAATAAGGTACACAGCACGTGCTATAATACTATACTGCGCATGATGTTAAAGAAACCTTTAAAAATTGCTAGATCCAGAATTTGATCCAGATCATCTCAAAAATCTAATGCACGGTTACTTGTGCCATACTCCAAACATCCAACAAAATGTATTAATATCCATTCATAATTATTTGTGTAAAGTTGCTATTAAATAAACAATGCAGACAAAAACATAAGATAATAAACAAATAATAAAATACCTAAAATAATAAACATAAAACCATTTACGGCATCTGGCCTTATCCCGAGCAACTTATATTTATAATTTTTATACACTTGAGTGTTAACCCTGGGTTTACACGGGGCACGATGTCTGCGATCGCCGTGATTAAAAAAAGCATGATTTATGAGCATGATTAGAGCACGATCGAGGTACAAAAAGGATACAGCTCAAATCCAGGAAATGAAACTTGCAGAAATTGTGTTTCCAAGTTAATCAAGATCCCCTACGATGGTGCATCAAGGTCTGTTACGCTCTACTGCGCTCTTCTGCGATTCCCACGTTCTATCACGAGTGTCATCAAGCCGTAATACTGTGGGATAATCGTGGCAAAATTTTTGATAGTCAAATCGTGGCCCAGTGTAAACCCAGGGTAAGGGCCTCGCTAAAGGGCCCTACACAGCTTGGTGCTGCTGAGGCTTGAACCCTCGAATATTCAGAGCAGTGAGCCAGAGCCTTGAACCACTGAGCCCCTGCTGCACTGACATGCTAGTGATTGCTAATGCTGCTACAGCATAATTCCCTTTAACCAACAGCATTTTGCCATCAAATAAATTTGTTTATTTATAATAAAACAAAGTTCTGTGTTAACCCTACAGAAGACTGGCTGTTCAGAGTGTACCCCACCATTCACCTGTCATCATCCGTCTGTCTAACATTTTAATTCCGGCACAGAATTTAGAAATCGTTTGAGATTTCTTAATCAAACTTGGCAGTTACTTGTACAAGACAGTGTAGTTGTGCCTTTTGGTAGTGTATACATATATACATACATACATACATACATACATACATACAGTACATACAAATATCATACATACAGAGAAAGAGAGAGAGAGGAAGCAATATCTGCTTAGTATTCAATTTTGAATTACTGTCATGCTTTAGTTAACCCAGGCATAACAGGGAAGTTACAGTTCTTAATACAGAACTAGAATAAAGAGGCAAAGTGTTATAATAGTGAGCACTCTCGCTTCACAGTGAGAAGTTCATCGAGCTCTGTGTTTGGCAAGAGTTTCCTCGAGCTCTATGCTTGTGTGGGTTTCCTCCTGCGGCTCTGCTCTTCTCCTACAGTCCAACTGCACTTTAGGTTAACTGGCTATTTTAAATTGCCCTTAGGTGTGAATGCGTATGTGAATGGATGTTTGTCCTAAAGGGTTGGCATCAGAAGGGTCATCCAGCTATAAAAGTCCCGCAAAAATTAATCGATGGACATAGAAATAGGGAAAAAAGGTGCATAATAATAATAATAATAATAATAATAATAATAATACAGGCCCTGCGATGGCCTGGCGAGCTGTCCAGGGTGTACCCCGCCCTCGCCCAGAGTTGGCTGAGATGGGCACCAGCCTCCCCGCGACCCTAATTAGGAATAAGCGGTTCAGAAAATGAATGAATGATGATGATAATAATAATACAGCCCTGTAATAAAGAAAGCAGGCAGTGGTATAGCCCATACAAAGCTCATAAAGCCAAAGCGCATGTAAAATAATAAAATGTGCAAAACAAACACATCCATCCTTTAAGTTTCTTGGTTGTCGTACAGATATTAGATATATTTTTAGATTTCCACTGAAGAAAGGGGTGAAAGTTATTAATTATTCAACAGACAGAGAGTAATAAGAAAAACTCATATGTTTCATAACCACATATTCACTCATATATATATTCAGAGTCCAATATTAAAGTGCAGATTGTGGTTTAAGACTCGCTGTAAACGTCACAGTGCTGTGCTAGCAGAAGAAGGGAACACTATCCTGGAAGAGGTTTAGGAGGATAAATGAGATATGCTGCGCTATTACCTCAACGCCCATCTTCAAGCAGAGGCAGGAATTCAACACGTATTGCATGTGTGAAGGGAGAAAAATGTCTCAAGGATTAATGAAGGAGAGGGTTGAGGCATAAGAGCCTGATGTTTATAGGGCTCTCCCAGCCTGTCTGCGTTCTGCTCTCTCACTCCTTTCATTTCCCGTAATAAAGAGAAGGGCCACTGTGAAATCAGGCACGTCAGAAGAAGGGAGTGAAAAGGCTCTTTTCATAACCAAGAGGCTGAAGCTTCTTAACGCAGTCAAGCCACTTGTACAAAAGACCACCTGTTTTTCTTAGGTGCTGTGAGGCAGTGAAACACAACAGCACATCTGTCTGAGCAAAGCCGAGGCATGACAAAGACGTAGTGTCGGTTTACTTTCCTCTCTGTCAGCGTGAGGCTATTTTGATTTATCACCAAGTTCTAGTAAATGGCAGGAAGCCTCTCAATGACATGCCAGTGCCATATCCAGCAGGTAAGAAAATGACTAAAGTGTTTATGTGGGTTAAAAGAAGAACATTAATTAATATTAATATTAAATAAAACATAAATAATCTTAAATACATTAAACGTGATAAATAGAAAGCATACAAGTAGGATTAAAGATAATTTATATACAGATGAACTTTAAATACAGCCCCAAAATGTAAACACTAGCTGGTGAGCCTGAGCATGACACCCGTATGTGTTTCTGCACTAAACTGTTAACACCATGTTTGAAGGTTGTTTAGAAAGTTTTTAATTGCCGTAGCTTTAGGATTTCACTTCACTGGTGCTGAAGAGCTCAAACTTGTTCCAGCAAGCAAACACCTTTATGTACACAGCAAGCTCCACGAAGACAGTTTACCAAGGGTGAATTGGAAGAACCTGCATAGAGCCCTGGCCTTAACTCTACAGGAAGATGAATCCGAAGAAGATGAAGAAGAATAAAGCTTTATTTGTTACTGATACATTGCACTCACTCACTCATTCAAAGTGATTAAGCCTACTAGGGTCACGGGGAGGCTGAGCCCACTCAGCCGACATTGGGCGAAGGGGGCGTACATCCTGAACAGCTCACCAGACCATTGCATGGGCAATTTTGAACCGCCGATTAACCTAATGTGCATGCCTTCGAACCGTGGGAGGAAACTGGAGTACCTGAAGGAAACCCACGCAAGCACAGGGAGAACATGCAAAGTCCACACAGAAACGCCCAGGCCGGGATTCAAACCCAAGACCTTTTTGCTGTGAGGTGGATGTGTTAACCATTACGCCACATATACATTGCCGTACAGTATACCGTAATTCTTCACGTATCCCAGCTTAGAAACTGGAATTAGAGCAAAGCTGTGATGCAGCATCCTTGGAGAAGAGAGAGATAATGGACCAAGCACTGACAGGGTGGCTACCTCTGGGATAAACTCCGGGATGAATAAACACACGTCTCCACTATCACACTCTAAAATCTAGTAGAAGACACCTTCTCAAATGTGTGTAAGATATTATAATATGAGATAGGGACCAGTTCTATTAAGTGAGGAATATTTAGAGCCCATGTACAGTCAAAGAGAACACCAGACACAAGATGTCAGGTTTGTATAGGACAGGTTCCACCTGCAGGAGGTTCTCATGAACGGAACCTGATCCGGAATGATTTTAATTTTATGAATAATAACGGAAAAATAAGACCCATGTGACCCATCTTTTTTAAAATTTAAATTATGAAAATGAATACAGAATGTCAAGTTTATGTGTTATTTGTTGGCGTATACAGTATCACCTTTATCTGTAAGCACTGCATCAAAGAGGGTGAAATGTTTGCTTCAAATATGTTTATCAAATCAACAACTTTCAAACTTTTTATTTTTTAAGAGGACTGGATATAGAACTTAGATAAGAACATGCACTATATGGACATACGTTTATGGACACTTGACCATAACACTCGTATGAGTTTCTTGATGGTTGGACTCCAGGTTCCATTCCACTTTACAGTTATAACAAATTTCTCTCTTCTGGGAAGGCTGTCCACTAGATTTTGGAATGTGGGCTGTGGGGATTTG
This sequence comes from Tandanus tandanus, assembly GCA_039654325.1. Lineage (NCBI taxonomy): Eukaryota > Metazoa > Chordata > Actinopteri > Siluriformes > Plotosidae > Tandanus > Tandanus tandanus. Next base: position 2,450,805 of record JBCNYH010000010.1, read on the forward strand.
TGATCATTCATCCACAAGAGCATTATTATGGTCTGGCACTGATGTCAGCCGGGGACACCTGGGGCATTCTAGTTCAACCCAAGCGTGTTCAGTGGGGTTGAGGTCAGTGCTCTGTGCAAGTGACTCACATTCTCCTGCTCCAGCCTTGGCAAGCCATGTCTTCATGGAGCTCACTGTGTGCACATGGGGACGGTCATGCTAGAACAGGTTTGAGCCTCTTAGTTTTAGTGAAGGGAAACTGTAACCCAACAGCATATGAAGACATGCTGCACAATTAGGTACTTTCAACTTTGGGAAGAAGCTACATATGGGTCTGATGGTCAAGTGTCCATAAACATTAGTCCATATAGTGTATTTAACATTAGTATATAGGACACAGAAATGGTCTGATCTGATTAGTTCGATATATTTACATTTACATTTACAGCATTTGGCAGACGCTCTTATCCAGAGCGACATACAATTATCATTTTTATACAACTGAGCAATTGAGGGTTAAAGGCCTTGCTCAAGGGCCCAACAGTGGTGACAGTGGGGATTGAACCGCTGACCTTCGGATTAGTAACCACTAAGCCACCACTGCCCTATAATATATAAGACAATACAGTAAGCAGACAATGCTTAGTTCTCATAGTTGGTCATGGGCACTGGGGAGCAGGTAGTGTCATTATTATCATGCTTTAACATGGAAAAATAAACCTCAAAATTTTCATTTTCCTGTGTTTCAATCCTGGACACTGCCAAAAATAAAGAGATAAAGCATACTGTTACCTCCTTGTTTGAACTCCTGCTCTCTTTCTGAAGCTGTACTGTCCAATCTCAGGAACAGCTAATTACACCTTTCTGTTACTCGAAATGTGCACTTTGAGCGGTTTGATGTAAGGGACATATCAGAAAGACTAAAACATTTGCCTACTTATATTCATCAGTACAATATTGCTGTATTGTGAAATACATTATGATACTGTTAAGTAGATCTTATTGGTCAGGGTAGTAGACTTAAAAAAAAAAAAAAAAAAAGTTCTTCATAAATTCACAAATGTTGATCTCAGACATCAGCTAATTCTGATATTAATTTAGAAGTGTTTGCCATGATTAAATGAAGAAACACCCATTGTGAAAACTTAAGTACATTTTAAACAGCTTAAAAGGAAATTGAGTGAGATCTCTAGAGCCGCTGTCACATATTAATGATTTGCAGAACTTATTCCGACGTATGACAAGTTTCTATAAAACGTTGCCATACGCTGAACTATCGATGTTATTCCAGTTTCAAACGTATACATAACTCATTAGCTACTTATCCAGAACCTATCGAAAACTTATAGCTAACTTATCTTGAACTTATCTCTAATGTCTACAGACGTATGTAGACGTATCTGACGTGTTCCGGACGACCACAGAACTTTTACTGAACGTCTTGCTAACTTATAGCTAGCGTATTATGGGCATATTTGCAGCGTTTAGGGGGATTGGTATATAAAATGGGGTTCAAAAATGGGGAACCGGTCAGTACTCCTGAAGACTCAATGGGGAGCAGATATCCATGTCATCCGAGAGATGGAGGATCCGGCAAGGCTGTGACGAGAATACCTACTAGCTGTCCTCCAACATCAGCATGACGGTGATGTTGATACTGCGATGCCTAGTGCGGATCTGATTTGAATAAGCGAGTGGCAGCCTTTTATAGGCTGCGTCATGTAATCGATTTCGGGAATACACTGCTGCATAAGTTAGACTATCGTTGGTCATAGGTTGCGAACGCTAGACATAGAAAATTTTGTGCATGCACTAAATGTTTCATCCACCCAGCGTGCTGTTAACTTACACAAGACTTTCCTATAACTTATTTGACGTACACCAGCGTATTTGCCAAATTTCTCATACGTCGACATACGCTGGCTAAATCGTCAATGTGTGACAGGGGCCTAAGCACCTCGCCTTCAGTGAATAATTAAGCATTCAGGAAAAGGGGACATTTTCCAAATTAGGACGCACATCCCGGTAACAACAGAACTTTGCATGAATCCCCTCCCCCCAAGGCAGGCTGCCTAGGCCTACTGAATATGAAGGTCACAGGGGAAACACCATGTTAATATTATTAATAAAGAAATAAAAATATTGCCCAGGTGCAGCTAAATATGACAATAGTACCGTCCATTCAATAATGAACCTGGTTTCAGTACGAGTCAGTGCACACACACACACACACAAATAAAAGTCACAACAGCCCCCATATCTGGATTCTTTTACAAACTTTGGCAAGCGCTTTTTTATTTACATCCACACTTGTGAGTCTCAAACTACATTCTCTCTGTTAAGGGTGGAACAGCCAAAATGTAGAACAGGATGAGTGAGAAACATCCTCATAGTGTATCATCAAAAACACCCTAGTCACTCTACTGCATGTGTACAAAAAGTTCATTAACACTGACTAGAAAACCACTTGGTTAATACATCATGTGCATCCATTGCATACAAATTGCTCTGTGTTGACATCAGACTTAAAATACAGGCCACAGCTGGCAATCAAGAGCTGGTGGAAGTTGACCTGTGACACAGACATGAGCAAAAAAGCACTTGCACGAATGACCAGATATAAAAGAACAACTCGGAGATACTCGTGCATTAGATGCTAAAAGGTTTGCAAAAGATTTCCTCAGCTATTTTAAACCAATTATAATTATTAATCAACATCACACATTTGCATAATTTGGTAGATATTTTTGGGTGCTGTCTTCACCTAGCAGTGCCACGCCCACCATCATCTTAGTGCAGTGACTGTTGTAAATAAGTATCAGATGTTGTATTTGTTTAAAAACTGATAAAAAAAAAAAAAAAAGTTATGGTTCTATCACTCCACCAGGTGAGCTAATGATGCAGACAGAGGGTTGAGGAATGGAGAAATCAGCAGAACAGAAAGTGGTGTTGAAGCTGAAATGTCACGTGATCTGAGATTCCATGGATGCTGTGTTCAGGAGATTCAATAGGGGGCGCTCTAGTCATGATGACCTACACAGAACCTGGATGCTTCTTGGTAGAAATGTGTTGTGTGCTTCTATTCTTTTAATACTAAAATCACTAAGTCTTTTATAAAGACAAGACAACAGCAATAAAGAAGATTAAAAAACAGTAGCTGACCAGAATGGGTCATCTTTTGTCCTTTTTTTGTAGTTTTGACCCACTTCTCTGTGGCTCGGTGTTCTTCTGGTTTCCTCCATCAGTCTGAAGAATGTTAAACATCCGTGTATGAAAGTATAAAAATCTGTCCATGCAGCATGCATAGGCTTTAAGAAAGTGGATGCTGACCCTCAGCGATCAGTCGGACTGACGCTGCGCAGAAAGTGTGAACTCTTCCTCCATGAGAAGACGGCTGATGCGTAGAGCTCAGGCATTTACACCTGGTTGTTACCCTTTAAGTGGGCTGAGAACCAACACACACAGCCACTGGGGAGCAGGCTACACCAGGGATACAGTACACAACATATCAACCAACAAAATGAGCACAGGTCAACTTTTCCTTCAATTCATTCCCTTGTTTCAAGTGAACAATATTTAATGACTAACTCATGATTAACAACTTAGTGCAAAAGTTCAAAAACTGTGGAACTGTGGTACTCGACAGAGGTGGGTTTTTTTTTTTTCAACTACAAACTAAACATAATATATAACAGTTTCTACAGCATTCAGTCAGTGCCCTTCATTGTGAAAGTACATAATAAATACCTTAAACCTAAGCTGTTGAGACCGCTGCTGGAATCAACATAAAAGCCACTAAACAGACACAATATGATATCAGCACTGCTCACACTTCCATGTACAGTAAACACAGGATTTGGACCGAGTGAGACTCTCTGAAAGATAGCAATGAAATCATGTGTCAGTATCCTGACTTGTGTTCTATGTAATAAAGCATCCAAGCAAAGCTGTCATGGAGGAGTCATCAATTTAGGAAAAATTGACATTAGAACTTCACAGCCAAACAAATACACACTTTTCTTCAGATGCTCTGCCTCCCAAATTTATGGGTGCCCATTTTCAAGGCAATGACACTAACAATGACGACACCGTCTCCCCTATAGCCAATCAGCAACAGCATTATTCGCTGAATTTGACAAAAAGTGTACTGGATTAGAATCGATGACTGCACCTTTAAAGAGTTCGGAAAAACAGAGTGCTTTAAAATACTTCCAGTTTAAATAGTTCACGTATGAGTTGTTGATGAATGAACTGGAGAAAACAGATTTTCACACGTAGACTGCTGGCCAGCAGCTTAGATCATTATACTTCAAAAGCACTTTAATCTAGTAATACCACTTGGATCTGTTTCGGAGAACTTTATCATCTGATCTTAATCATATGCGACATGTTCCACACTGTTTCGATCAGAAGTTTCAGCGGAACATTGACCATGTGATTCAATAAACTCACTTCTGGCCTATTTTTGTGGTTTTAAGCAGTGTAAATTAAATCAAATCTCAGCTTTTTGACCCTGCCAGTATTGTTGTAAATGTCAAAATGTCAAACAATAAATATGGACGGGAAGCTCTTGAACATTAAAACGAGGCATTTACATTAAATTTAGGAGAAAAAGATGTTTATTAGCTACCGTGTTGCATTGCTCTCCCTCTTTCTATAAGTAATGGATAATAAATGTTGCAGTTAATTGCAAAATCTAAAAAATAAAAATAAAAATAATGCCTGGCCTGGCGAGCTGTCCAAAGGGTGCTCTGCCCTCACCCAAAGTCGGCTGAGATGGGCGCCAGCATCCCCGCGACCCTAATTAGGATAAAGCGGTTCAGAAAATGAATGATGAATGATGAACGGTTCAGAAAATTAATGAATGCGTTAACAAGACCTGATTACAGTCAACTTAAAAAAGTGAGAATTTCCTAGTCCATAGAGCGGAAGGATTATATTGGTCTTATCTCTGAAATGTTGTGACGTGCCTCTTCAGAAATGTCTAAAACTCAGAACGATGGAGCATGTTACGTATTACTCAATATCAGTTCATACTTCATGGGCTCCGAACATTATAAATACTGACAAAACAAAAAGACTCCACTTCATATTATTTCTTAGGTGTTTAGTACGGAGTACTTCTTACATATGTACAAATTATTACACATTAACTACCTACACCAGTCTTACTGTACGGCTTTTCAGAGAAATGCTGCATGCTATTAAATGTAGTGATTAGCGTAAAAAAGGGTACCTATGGTAAATGAACAAACACTGTGTATTCACAGCTGTGTATTTACCAATGGAGTAAACATTTCCTTTAGAAGAGAGGAATACCTCACAGTGAATTTGTCCTGAATTTCCTGTTTACTACAAGCAGTCCCTTTTATTTCTTTTTTAAATTGTAGTTGTCCAGCAGTAACTCTGACGGACTTTTCGTACAAAGGATGTTGATACTACAACTATAGAGCTATTATACAAATCATAAAGCCTGTATTACATTATGTTAGTGAAACCAAACACTTCGTTTTTCCTACACTGATTAATTAGCGTGCACGGAGAACAGGCAAAACACTTAAAATATAGTCTGACACAAAGCTTTCAGGTAACTTTCCTGTTTACTACAACCAGTCCCTTTAGGGTTTAACATCTATACATCCACACGTTATCTACACCGCTTATCCATCAGGGTCACGGAAGACATGGGAGCAATCTCAGCTTCAGGCAAGAGGCTAACACTGACACAATGACTCTTCCCAGACATATTTACAACTACAGGCAAGTTTAGTTAGAATAGTCAGTTGACCTAATGTGCATGTCTTTGGACTGTGGGAGGAAGCCGGGGTACCTGAAGGAAACCCACGCAAGTTCTGGAAGAATATATAAAGGCGGAGATTTGAACCCTAAACCTTCTCACTGTTCGACCGAAATGCTAACCACTGAGCAACCTCCCCCCAGGGCTTAACAAATACAGAGACATTAAAGACACTAACCAGATTCGAGTAATATCTTCTTCTTCTTCTTATTATTATTATTTTAATTGTCTTTACGTGCAATCCGAGGAGAGACCACCACATCACACATAGTCAGAGCTGTTGTGCTATATGAAAAAAATTGTTAGCAATGGATAATAATGAACTTCACTAGCTAACTAGCTTGCCTTTTTTTTTTAGCTTAGGTTTCTTGACTTCTTCATCCCTATATTTACACATACGACATATAAAATGATTACAGTTTGCTCTGATTTATAGTAAAGGGAGGTACACAGTTCTAATATAGGTAGTTAATTAATCTGTACATGTATAAGAATTACATTCTTTTCTGCAGCAGCTTTTCTAAAGGACTCAACATAGAGGGGAAACGGAGTAAATATGACCTATTTTCACAAAAATGATCAAAGCAATAATACTGATAAACTATCGAAACAATTAAAAACACGTACATGTATTAAAATAAACTGTGTTGGCGTACACTCGGGAAACTGGTGTTTCGTCTCTGAGGTACATGACACTGCCGTACCAATTTAAGGATCAGTACTAAGGATGAGGAACAGGGCAATTGGATTTGTGACTTGATGTCTTAATGTAAAATATATGAGGCAGAGCACCATGACTGGCTGGGACAGAAACAGAAAGGGTCCTCAGAATGGCTGTGTGTAATTGGGCCTTGGGTCACAGTGACAACTAAAACACGAGGACAAACACACACACACACACACACACACACACACACACACACACACACACACACACACACACACACACACACA
>JBCNYH010000010.1:2486437-2505714 GCA_039654325.1 Tandanus tandanus
GACACATTTTTAAAGCTGCTGATAATTTCACCAAGAGGGCTGATGTACAAAAGGAATAAAATTGGACCTAGGACTGAGCCCTGAGGAACACCATGGGGTTTAGCGCTGTGTGCAGAAAGGTCTATTAGCATCGGTGAACACCCCCTAAATCTTGATAAAAAGACATGGGGCATGTGCACACACAAATATTCATGAAGACAGATGTTCCGGAATCTAAGGAGGAAGATTTTTACTTCCTCTGAAGAAGAGATTCTGCTGCAGGACATAAATTCCAGATTTTGTATTCAGTAGCACGAATAGTGGAGAAAGGAAATCAGCGGCCAAGAAAAAAGTCACCAAACACAGGCGTGAGATGCTGGCAACTGCAAATGCCTGTATGCACCTTAATTGATGTGTAAAGCAGCTTACAACTGGCTGTATTTTTATATACTGTATTATATTATATCCAAACATATCCAGCGCATATTAAAAATCTCCTAATGCAGCATGTCATTGTAAGAACAAATGCCTAGGAAACAGCAGACCACATTTAACAGATGGTTCTGGGAGCAGCAGGTGAATTTGACATTAACTGAGTGGTACTGTTTACGGCTAAGGGAACGGATCAGGTGAGGGTGTACAGTTTACTATGCGTATAATGTTGGTGAGAGCAGCAACAGAATGAAATCTCTTCTCTTGACTGGAAGCTGTTGGTTTTCAGTAGGTTTATACTCTACAGGACTTGTGGGTTGATGTGACTGAAGGATGCCTGTGATATTATACCCATCTGGTCTCTGAGCTCACTCTGAAATGTCCCTGTGCCCAAAAAGCCCAGGGCAGACAGTACCTGAACATCAGGTGGTACCTGGTTGGAGTCTCGGGTATGGGCCCACAAAATGGATTAGAAGTCAGTTTCTTAATAAATCTGCATGGTCTTCAAAGATGTGTTCTCTCCAAATGGCTAAGAGCTGTTATTTACTCAACGAAGAGTAAATATACCATTGCGCCTGCAGACTTGAAAGAACTGGTCTACGATCACCCTGTAAATAGTGTTATCAATTATTAAATAAGCCATGGTTTCCAATAAACATAATTGGAATGTCATGCAGTGATATTTATTTGCATGATGGTTTGTAACTTTCTGGAAATAAATACAGTGGTGTGAAAAAGTGTTTGCCCCCTTCCTGATTTCTTTTTTTTTTTGCATGTTTTCTCACACTTAAATGTTTCAGATCATCAAACAAATTTAAATATTAGTCAAAAGACAACACAAGTAAACAAAAAAATGCAGTTTGTAAATGAAGGTTTTCATTATTAAGAGAGATAAAAAATCCAAACCTACATGGCCCTGTGTGAAAAAGTGACCCCCCGTTAAAATATAACTTAACCATGGTTTATCACATCAGAGTACAATTTCTATAGCCACACCTGTTCTCAATCAAGAAATCACTTAAATAGAACCTGCCTGACAAAGTGAAGTAGACCAAAAGATCCACAAAAGCTAGACATCATGCCGAGATCCAAAGAAATTCAGGAACCAACGAGAAAGAAAGTAATTGTCTATCAGTCTGTAAAAGGTTATAAAGCCATTTCTAAAGCTTTGGGACTCCAGCGAACCACAGTGAGAGGCATTATCCACAAGCGGCAAAAACATGGACCAGTGGTGAACCTTCCCAGGAGTGGCCAGCCGAACAAAATTACCCCAAGAGTGCAGTGACGAAAAAAAATCCTGAAGGAGAATGTCCGGCCATCTGTTCGTAACCTCAAGCTGAAACGAACTTGGGTTCTGCAGCAGGACAATGATCCAAAACACACCAGCAAGTCCACCTCTGAATGGCTGAATAAAAACAAAATGAAGTCTTTGGAGTGGCCTAGTCAAAGTCCTGACCTGAATCCTATTGAGATGCTGTGGCATGACCTTAAAAAGGCGGTTCATGCTCGAAAACCCTCCAATGTGGCTGAATGACAACAATTCTGCAAAGATGAGTGGGCCAAAATTCCTCCACAGTGCTGTAAAAGACTCATTGTAAGTTATCGCAAACGCTTGATTGCAGTTGTTGCTTCTAAGGGTGGCCCAACCAGTTATTAGGTTTAGGGGCAATCAATTCTTCACACAGGGCCATGTAGGTTTGGATTTTTTTTCTCTCTTAATAATAAAAACCTTCATTTAAAAACTGCATTTTGTGTTTACTTGTGTTGCCTTTGACTAATATTTAAATCTGTTTGATGATCTGAAACATTTAAGTGTGACAAACATACAAAAAAAAAAAAAAAAGAAATCAGGAAGGGGCAAACACTTTTTCACACCAATGTATATATAATAGTTTATTATAGTTAAAAAAAAGTCTCTAACATCATATTACGGATCAGGAAAATTGAAGAAAATTTAAAAAGAAGGGAAATAGTAGCAATTTCACAACATCACTTCAGCACCAATATGTGTGTAGAATATTGCTGAATGTCTGAAAAGCGCGTAAGTGAGAGTTAAGAATGAACTTGTTTGTAAGAACAGTTGATGAATGTGGTTCAATGTTAGTAACTAGCTTATGCAATATGTTAAGTGATTCCTGGTTGCCGGGCAACACTGTTCACACAACTTTAATGTAGAGTGCTTCTCATAACTGCTTATATTCACCAGTTCCATTTAAATGCACCAAAGATACTGGACAGCTATTCAACACGTAGCCGCCAATCAGAAATGCATGTAGTATCATACACAGTTGTGGTCGCACTGGATACAAGTAGAACGCAGGTCCTACTAATATACGTTAACCTTCCACGGAAACGTCTAGGTCAAAAGACCAAGTGAGTGTGAGTGGGATCAATAGAACTGAGGGAGTATAAGGGGGAAGAGGACGGAGAAAAGGTAGGATAGACAGAGTGAGTCAATGGATATGTAATCAAATAACAGCCACTGCAGTCTCAAGATTAACAGATACACTAACATGATAAAGAATGGGAAGCTCGGAAAAAGCACCAATCGATGCTTAGAACATGAAACATAATAGAAGACACAAGGACTGTTCCAGAAAATACTGAACTAGACACTGAAAACTGCTATTGGAAAACTTAGGGGGAAAAAAGAGAAGGACAGTACTCTGACGGTGGAAAAGGGGAGTAATGTTAAGTTAGAAAAGGTTCTAAAAGAAAAGGAAGAAGAGAAAATGTAACAGTATGTTCACAAATTTGGAGGTCACGAAACTCAGAGATTTAGAAGCGCATAACTTGAGGAACTGGGTGCGCATGGTAGATTGCATGGGTGAACTGCTGTGAACTGGTGGATAGATCATATAAGGCTTTGAAAGTGGTAAGCTTAAGTCTAAGTTTATATTAAATATAATTTAAAAATGGGAGATGATAAAAGCTAAGTTTCTTTGAACAAACAACCAAAATTTCAGCACCTTTCTAATTAAATAGAAGGTCTGCAATGTTACAAAAGAAAATTATATTTTTGTGCGATAATGTGGGACTTGAAATAGCTGAAGTTTCCATCAGTTGAACAACTGGCAAGGAACTGATTATCAGACCATCGACACTGATGCAAAAAATAATAATGAGTTTTGGTATATACTACATGACAAAGGTGTGATCTGATTGGTTTGCTATCTTGGGATAATGGACATTATCCACCTCGCAAGCTTGGTATAATGCTTGAAAACAGTGGACAAAAACTCACGGTTTGTTATAATCACTGATTCTAAAATCCTAGAAATACAGTGTCCCAAAAAACACAAAGAAACCTAAACAATATGGCCTTTAAGTTTATTCAAGGTTAAAAAACCCTTTTTTTCAAAAGATGCCGTGCATGGAGCATGTGAGACCATTGTTACGCCATAAAAATGTAAAAATAAACCTTACAATCTGATTTTAGTTTGTTTTTATTATGTTATCATGTAGTATAAGCTAAAACAATTATTTGCCAATAAACAAATTTTTATTATATTATACAATTATAACAAAATAATTGCTACATATTTACACCAAAGAAAAACATTTTTTGGTAACTGACAAGATTAGTATTATTATTATTATATTATATTATAATATTATTAGTAGTATTATTTAATATTAGTATTAGATTTTTTTCAAATATGGTGGACACAAATAGGTGATAGCACCCATCATATGATGTTGTACTATGCGAGACATATTACTGGTATGGTTTGGCGCCACGTGTCGCCTTATGGTACATACATGTATCTGCTGTGTGATTTTGCGCTGTCCCAGATAAAAGATTACCAACATGAAAGAAACGTGGCAATCTTTTGGTCACAGCTAAAAAAAAAGTGATACTACATTGACTGTGAGTAAGGTTCAAACATGGGCCTTGTGATCAAAAATAGCCTGGTACAAATTCTGACAGTGTCAGATACTTCGGACGCCCCTGTCACTGTGACTACTGCTACAACAGTATATTTACATGTATCTTGTATATTGACTTGTGTTGTGGCCTACAATTCAGTAGAAGTTCATCATAATAAAGTCTACATACCACTTGATGCCATAACCAAGTTTATTAGATCCACACTGCATTGCAATAAACTTCACAGTCTGTAGTCATCAGTAGAGAGAAGATTCACTGCAAATCGATGCAAAGTGATTCTGACTTACAACCTTTATCTTATCGTCTCTTCCAGGATGACGCTGACGCACATGCTACACGTGTTCACTGAATGCTTTGTTGACTATAAAAATGATGTAAATCATATGCCATGGCCTTTACAGTCATCACATCGCAACCCAATAAAACACATATGGGAAATATTGGACTGATGTATGAGACATTACAATAGTACAATAATAGTACAGTCAGTGGTGCAATTGTACCAGAGGCTATACAATCTCTCACAGTGTACTGAAACTGTTCTAGCAGCTAGCGATGGCCAAAAAAAAGCCCATCTTAGGTTTTTTAAGTTAGTTTCTTCTTTAAATTTTCAACTGTGTGTATTTATACTATACTCTAACTGACAGGACTCCCCTGTCACAACTCAAAATTATAGCTTCACCATGGATGTGTGGTTGACCGGTATATTTAACATCAGTGATATATAAAACAGGTGACTGACTAGATCAGTGAAGAACACATTGCATTCACATCACCATTTTGGAACCTAATTCAGTTATTACTTCATTTTATTAAATTTTCCAACCACTTTATCATTTATTAGAATCGCAGGGAGGCTGGAGCCCATCTCAGCTGACTTCGGGTGAAAGCTGGCTACACCCTAAACAGCTCGTCAGACCATCGCAGGGCCAGCACAGACACACAGGCATTCACACCTAGGCAACTGAGAAAATCCAAGTAGCCTCATGTGCATGTCTTTGGACTGTGGGAGGAAAGCAGGGCACCTGAAGGAAACCTACACAAGCATGGGAAGAATATGAAAAACTCTCCCCTAACATCTCTCTTCGAACCTACACCCATGATATTTATTTAGTTATAAAATATTATTAACTGTCAGAATTTCAGCTGTCAGGAAGCATGCTGGCAGTTTTTAACTCTGACTTTCATCAGTGTAAAAAGCAGCTATCTGGCAAAGCAAGTAAACGAGTACAGTTAAAGCACACTTATTGCAATTTCAGTAGACACTAATATGAGCATTCAAAGAATCTCAACAAGAAGACAAAGCTATACAAGCTACAGTCATAATAATAAATTCCACTGGTAATGTAAAGCACACATTTCAAACTAAACGATAACCGCTAATGCTTGTGGTTTCTGGCTTTCTAACTTTTGGTGCTGTTTTAGCAAAGACATTCGTGCTGTCTCAGATCCGAATGTTTTTATAATGTAGCACAGACTATTATGACTACTCAGAGTATAAACATAGCTGCATGCTTGATCCTTAAATCGTCTCATGTTCTTCAGAAGCTTAGTTGCAGAAAGCGCTAATAATTATTTATTAAATTAGAGTCTAAATAATTACACAATTATTTCCAGATCACTTGCTCCGACACCACAGTGGTATTTAAATATGGCTGTTGAAAAAACTTTTACCTTACTTTTTTGCCTTGTTAACAGCTTCAAGGCTACAACCCTGCTCTAGTAGTCACAGACACATCCCTCAGGGTACCTCAGATTATACCAATCTTATCGCTGTCTTTAAATGAATGGTGTAACTTGCTTGTGACACTCACTTCCTGTTTCTGCTCTGTACCGCTTGCTGCTGTTGTTGCTGTTGAATGTGTTGTTGTGAGGGGGCGGGCCGTTTACGGTTGGTCTCCACTGTTGCATTGGTGATCCCAGGCCGAACAGCAGAGTTTCCTCCATACGGTGGGCCAGGAGGACCCATTGGCGCCCCCTGATGGGGCATCCGTGGTCCTGATGGCATTCCGGGACGCTGCAGAGAGGCAAAAGTATATGTGATGAAACAGCAAAGGCATATAAAATTGCTAACATCTCTTCATTTCCATTAGGCATCCACAAATGTCTGTCCTCAAAATATCAGCTATCATGTAATACTGACAGTGTATTAGCCCGAACCTGCAAGCTTCTGCTAAGAAGAAAACAAAAGGGAAACAAAAGGGGTACGGTGGTGACAGGCTTTCAGACAAGCTGGTTGGTCAACATGGTTGTGCATAAAATACTTTAGCACACATGTCAAATCCAGGGTCCATATATCTGCCTCATACCAGTTACTAAGTATTAGATTAGTGTATGCACAATTTTCTTTATCAAATGCTCATGCAAATAGGATATTATAGAAACGTTCTTGCGTTGCTGGAATGGATCTTAGCATCTGCCAATAATCCATGAACTTGTAGCAGATACAAATAAAAGGCAACAGTGTATCTGTAAAACAAAGTGAGTGTTGTTCTCCTGCACAGCTGAACCAATAAAGAATCAAGTGACATAAGTAAAAAGGGTCTTAACACCGATCCACCTGTGTCCGCCACTCAAATAGGAACAGCTGGTGTGTGTGGGGGTCGGTGTAAAAGTGTGAAACAGCTCACGTCTCAAAGGTTCTCTTTGTGCAATTGAATTGAGTCTAAACTAATTCCATATATATTGTACTGACAGGAAGTTAAAGGCAGGATAGACTTCCTTGAGAGCTATTCACTGCTAAAATTCAGCTCTTTCATGGGATAAAATGGGCACCTAGATGATGTAGATCGGCTTTAACCCAGCCATTCAATCAGCCAAAAAATAAATAAAAAAATTTCAGTTATCAAGTATGAGTTTTATTGACCGATCCCTGTTAAAAACCATCAACAGCAGCTCGTAACCATAGATATTGCTGGGTTACAACAACATCAATGACAGCCTTGAATAAATGCAAGTCTGAAGGCTTCTATCTAGCAAACGTTTTGAGTAACTCTGTAATTGGACTCCGCCTTTTACAGACTGTGCAATTGTAGCAGACTTATAAAACCGTTACACTGTGCGACAAGGATGTAATAATCTTTGTCAAGACAAATATGTACACTGTACAGTGGTATATACCAAAGGTATGTAAAGTGTACAGTGGAATATAGCAAAGGTATTTAGACTGTAGAATGGTATATAGCGAAGGTACGTAGACTGTATGATGGTATATAGCAAAGGTATGTAGACTGTACAATGGTTATAACAAATGTATGTAGACTGTACAATGGTATATAACAAAGGTATGTAGACTGTACGATGGTATATAGCAAAGGTGCGTAGACTGTACGATGAAATACAGCAAAGGAATATAGACTGCACGATGGTACATAGCAAAGGTATGTAGACTGGATGATGGCATATAGCGAAGGTATGTAGACTGGACGATGGTATATAGCAAAGGTATGTAGACTGGATGATGGCATATAGCAAAGGTATGTAGACTGTACGATGGTATATAGCAAAGGTGCATAGACTGTACGATGGTATACAGCAATGGTATATAGACTGTACGATGGTACATAGCAAAGGTATGTAGACTGGATGATGGCATATAGCGAAGGTATGTAGACTGTACGATAGTATATAGCAAAGGTATGTAGACTGGATGATGGCATATAGCGAAGGTATGTAGACTGTACGATGGTATATAGCAAAGGTACGTAGACTGGATGATGGCATATAGCGAAGGTATGTAGACTGTATGATGGTATCTAGCAAAGGCATGTAGACTGTACGATGGTATATAGCAAAGGTGCGTAGACTGTACGATGGTATACAGCAAAGGTATATAGACTGTACGATGGCACATAGCAAAGGTATGTAGACTGTACAATGGTATATAGCAAAGGTACTTAGACTGTACGAAGGCATATAGCAAAGGAATGTAGACTGTACGATGGTATCGAGCGAAGGTATGTAGAATGTACGATGGTATATAGCAAAAACACATAGACTGTACAATGGTATATAGCGATGGTATGTAGTCTGTATGATGGTATGTAGCAAAAGTACGTAGACTGTACAAAGGTATAGTCATTCCTGCCAGCATTCCTTAGGCTTTTTAATATCATATAATTACCTGACATACAGTCTGCTCTCTGTGGTGCAATATTTTGTTTATTTTTCACATAATTATCAAATGGTGCAATATTTTGTTTATTTTTCACATGGCACGTGCAAAATCCTGTGTAATATTCTGTATATTCTGTATATTTTGTATATTGTATTTTAATTTAATTTATATTTGGTGTTGCTTGGGTGCTGATGCTGTAACAAAGTAATTTCTGTCACGGATCATTAAGGTACTACTAAAGTCTATCTATATGGCAAAGATATGCAGACTGTATGATTGTATATAGCGAAGGTACAGTATGTAGACTGTACGATGTCCTTAATTTTCCTGACATGCTATTGCATTTTTATTGGCTAAGTAGTAGACGTAGTTCATAGCAGCCCACACACTATGACATGATGATCCTAAATTTCTGACACTGCCAGAAAATTATCACAGGTTAACTTTGGTTGCAAAACCAAAGTGACAATGGCTGTCGTTGAACCTCTCGCACAGCACAATTACGTAGGGCCACCTTTTAGGGGCCACAACCAAAGAAATAATCACGACTGTTCCACAGTGGTCATTTTTGCCCTGGTACAGCCCAAAGTCGTAGAGTGTATACCAGGATTAAGAGATGACACCATACAGTCTTCTAGCATTCAGCTCTTTTTCGCAGACTAAGCATCAAGGTCATCATAGTACACACAATTTTCTGATGTATGGAAATTATCAACTCGTTAATTCACCACTAACCTCTGTGTCATGCCTAAGGTTCCGGAATGCTGGTATAAAATGTAAAAACATGCACTAACAAGTGTGTTGGGATTTTTACACCCAAGCCTGATAGCTCACCAGGCCAGAGCTTATCCCGATTTCTGTAGCGTGAAGCAACTAGGAGTTCAACTCCTCCTGGATGGGATGCTAGTCCATCGCAGGTTATCTTCCCAGTATTTTTACTGGTACCCATTTATACTGCTGGGTGGACTGAGGCACATGTGATTGAGACCTTGCCCAGAGTCTTATCATGGTGGGGCTCTAACGAGGATGCAAACTCACAACCTCTCGATCATGAGCCCGGCACCCTAACCACTACACCACCAGCCCCTTAGCGGGTCTTCTTTATGGTAATAAAGAAGATTTTTTCAACTCTATTTAAAAAGGAGCTACTAAAGCATATGTCCCACATAGTCGCTTGATACGTGTCAACTGTGGCTGAGATTACCGTGGCTATTCCATGAACATTCAGTTGGATTTTAGAGCTGGTATCCAGCAAAAAAAATGGGCGGAGGAAAAAATGCACTTGCCTGAGAAATGTAAGCATCTGCTGTCACGTCTACCGGCAGTAACTGTGATGCATACGCTGCAGGGGCTGTTCCATATACACTTTTCCCACTATGGAAATCTGCGGTAACGTCCGGTAGGCCATGTATGCCTCACGGATGCATGCATGACTGCAACGGTTGAATTGATCTGGCATTTGATCCACAGCATTAATTTGATCTGGCATTTGATCCCTCTCAGAAAGCAAGGTAGGTCACTTACAATAACAGAACTTACAATATAAAGCAGGTTAACCATAAAAATCCTCTACCGTGACGTAATTCCGACTATATGAGACCAAGGCTTAACTGTTCACTCTACTGCTCCTGCCCTGAGCCTGAGGCATCCTGATTCCTGCCTGGAATGCATGTCTATTATTGCTTGTTACAGTTCCTATTTTGTGCAATAATAACTCTATGGAATAACTCTAAAGTGTCCATGAAATAAACATCTGTCAAATAGCAACCTTTAAAAAATTTCTGGACACTTAAAAGAAGATACTGACAAATAAATAAGTAAATAGATGGATAGATAAAGGAACGCCATATTGTATGCGTCCAATGGATAGAACATTTACTGGCAGAATAAAACAAACAACTGGAAAATGCTGAGCGACAACGTCCAACCATAACAACTGAATGTATATGATTAAAGTGCAGTCATAATATTTATGACAATGTAATAACAGGACTTTGTTTGAACTACTGTCTTAACGCTGCTTTGATTTTAAGGTACATCACCTCCCATGAACCACAAATAGGCACCGAATCACAAGTAGTCTATAAAAACGGAAAGCAACACCTCCTTCAATCAACTCCACCCTCACTAACACCTATTTTACCATTCAAGGCATTGCTTTGGTGCTACAAGGTGAAGGACTGTTGCTTTCACCCTCTGGCCTTAATGTGGGAAAGGACTGTTCTCTTTAGTAATGCAGGAAGTGTTTCCACTGAACCCTGCGAGTGAAGGAATGTGCTCTGAATGTAAAAGTGTCACCCTTATCCTGATCTTAAAGACTGGATGTGTACTGGCAGTCATAATGTTAGCACCTGGGGGGCAACTGTCTACAGTGAACTGACAACAAGGCGACACTTTTCACGGTAGCCGCTCCTTTGATGGCACGCTGGATCCTGTCCGCCTTCTAATCTAATTCAAAACGAGCTGCTTTGTGTACAGTACTGTGTGTGTGTCCGTGTGTGTGTGTGTGTGTGTGTGTGTGTGTATGTGTGTGTGTGTTTTCTGGAATTTAGCAAGCTTCTGGACTCTACACTGTTGCAAAATAAGAGCAAATGAAGCAGGGAGGCTTGGAGATGGGTTGCAAAATGAGACCCAGAGACACACAGTATACTGCTGTTCAGTGGTGTCAGGAAAATAAATAAACACATAAGAAACTGAAGCGTATGTCTGAAGCTTTAGACATAACTAAGGCACAATGGTGTAGTGGTTAGCATGTCCGCCTCACAGCAAGAAGGTCCTATATATTGACTGTAATCCCGGGCTCGAGCGCTTCTGTGTGAAGTTTGCACGTTCTTCCTGGGCTTGCATGGGTTTCCTCTGAGTATTCCGGTTTCGTCCCACAGTCCAAAGACATGCACATTATGATAAATGGCTGTTCTAAATTGCCCCTAGGTGTGAGTGTAAGTGTAAATAGTTGTGTGTGTGTTGGACTGTGATTGTCTGGCGAGCTGTTCGGGGATATTTGTAGCTCTGCTGGCCATGTCCTTTGCTTCAGCCTTGTCTTTTTTGTTTGGACACAATCTCAGTTCTTGCTGTGTGATTAGCAGCCAGTTGTTGTCGTCCCTCATGGCTTTGGAACAGGTGTCTGATCTTTATGGCCACTGCAGTGCTGCTTTTATTTCCAGTTCAAAAGAGAATCAACAACCAGAGAAAACTAGGAATAATCCACCAGCTACCTAAATGAAGAAAAGTTCTGCTGAAAGACTCTTTCATCATTAAAACAAGACTTTGATGTTAGTATCACTCCCACATATATGTGAGGATATGAAATGTTTATATTATTATTATGAAATGTCCTGTGGGCAGCACAGTGGTGTAGTGGTTAGCACGTCCGCCTCATAGCAAGAAGGTCCTGGGTTAGAGTCCCAGGCCCCGGCGTGTCTGTGTGGAGTTTGCATGCTGTCCGCATGTATGTGTGGGTTTCCTCCAGGTACTACGGTTTCCTCCCACAGTCCAGACACGAACATTAGGCCAATTGTCTGTTTCAAATTGCCCCTAGGTTCAGATGTAATTGTGAATGGTCGCATTGCCCTCTGTGGTCTGGCGAGCGCCCAGTGCCGGCGCTCGCCAGACCTCCTAAGCTCCTGCCTCCCCGCGACACTAGTAGCATTAAGTGGCTCGGTAAATGAGTGAATGAGTGAGTAAATGTCCCGTTATTCTAAAGATGATTATTTTAACAATAATTTAGTGAAATATAAGAAGTTTAAAAAAGATAACAGACGGGAAATTCATAAACGGGAATTAAATCCATGCTAGTCAGTGTAGCACGATGTAGCATAGCATAATAAATCAGCTCTTTATCGACATACGCTGGTAAATAACTCGACTGAGGATTTGCTGCGTTCTCCTGTGCGGAGTAAAAGTCTGCAGTGAGTGAGTATGAGGTTTGTTATTGATTAATTTGGAGTAAAACCGAAGTAAAAGAACCGCTGAAGGTGAGGAGCTCTCTGCGTTATCATACACCTGTTTCAAGCTGAACGAACAGATGGCAAAATGAGAGCATCATCGCGAAACCGATCACAAGCTTTTCGTTTTCATTATCGTTGAAAGCAAAAACCACAAGGGTAAATAAAAAACTGATCAATCACCCTGCCCTCGAGCAAATTTCGAAGTTTAAATAAAATGTCTTATCATTGATACTACAATCCTTCCTTATGAGAGGATATTTGTTATGATTTATATGCATAATGGCTAAACAATTAATGCAAAGGTTCTTTAGGAGACCAAAAACAGATCTTTTATGTACATAAAGAACCATTTCTTTCTGAAGAGCGGAACACACTGGGCATCTCAGTTCTTGCTGAAGAAATGTTGGCGTATATGACAGATGAAGTGAGAGATCATGTGACAGATTACTGCGTTTACTATTGGTTCACATAAAAACACATTTTGTTTGAAACATTCTCAGTTTTAGCCCTCTGAGTTAACAATGTTCTCCAGTGAACAGGTTTGTACAACACTGTGGTGACCTTCACGGTGTGTGTGTGTTCAACTAAGTGTGTGTATCAGTTCTCATCATGATGCTCCATAGAACTGAAATGTGATCTGCCTTAATCATCAGTTCTTAATGAAAATTGTGCTGTAATGCAGCTCCAGACAATCCACCATTGAATACAAGCACTCTTATCTGCAAGAAGATTGAAATACATAACACTCTCAGATAAAGAACTCTTTGGGGGTTCTTTGGATGGCTGATGGTTCTCAATCTCATCACTCACTCATTTGCTGAACTAATTCTAATGTTAGGGTCGCGAAGAAGCAGGAGTCTATCTCACCCAACACAGGGCGAAGGCAGGGTACACCTTGAATATTACACCAGACCATCACAGGGCAACACACACACACACACACACACACACACACACAACCATTCATACTCATAATCGCACCTAGGGGCAATTGGAACAGCCATTTAGCCTAATGTGCATGTCTTTGGACTGTGGGAGGAAACAGGAGTACCCGGAGGAAACCCGCAAGCTCCACACAGACATGCCCAAACCCGGGACTCCAACCCTGGACCTTTTTGCTGTGAGGCAGACAACCTAACCACTACGCCACCATGCTACCCCACTGATGGTTCTACCTTTCTAAATAGTTCCCATCAGGAATGCTGTATAAATAGAGAAATTCTCTTTTGTACATTTCCCCCTAAAAGTGTATTACTTGCACAGTCCTGAGCAAAGTTTCCTACAGAACCTACATTATTCAATAATGCCCAAATTCATGCTTAAGTATAGCATTAATCTGACACTGAGCTGGAAGTAAGGGGAAGAAATGGGTTTATTTTAAACATTCCTCACTAGTTTGTCAGAGAACCACAGCATGAATCTGAACTTCTGAAAAACTGACATCATTTGCGCTATAAATCAACTAAATGACAGGCTACTACATTAAATCCAGGAAATAAACATGTTCCAGCCTCCAGCCTGGTCATGTCTCCTGCTAAAGTTCCTGTTTTTTGCCATTCTAAGAGCCGAGCTGACGGCTATTTAAACGTACCTCCCAAGTAGAAAGGTCCGGACTCATGGCGAGTCCAATTTCTTACTGTGCAAATGTAACAAGCTGAACAAATGGAACAAATGTCAAGACTGAATTTCGGGCTGGTCCAAGCAGAATGTTGCAACGGGACATACTGAGAGGAAAAAAGTAATGGGTCCATAGGAGCTTACTGGTTTACCTGTGATTTACATCTGTTGGATTCGTGCCTTTTTAATAGGAATTTGGACACATGATATGGAATAAACAGATATAATGCTCTAAAATTGATGCAAATAAAGATATAAATAGAACAAGCGATGCTTGCAAGAAAGGGTCACAGACATCATCAGTCTGAGACTGGACATGATGTTTTAAATTTCACATGAAAGAGCTCATGGAATGCAAATTCATGAATGTAACCATGGCTACGACCACATTAATATGTTTACGTTTTAGTTTTAAAAGGGCAGTTTTAAATGAAAATCCTCGTTCAGAAATTATCAGAAATAATCTCCATCCATACTAACACACCTGAAAACCCATATCACATACACTTGGCATGCACGTCCTGGAACAAACAGGAAGCAGATTGTCTATTTTCTTCTAGAAAATGGGTCATGTGATAGGAGCATGACAAATCAGGGAAAGTGGACGTGGATGTCTGTATCATAGTTTCTAAAAGTCTCTGTTTTTGCCCGTCCAGATTAAAATGCTTACCTGGAGTTTTCAAATTAAAAACGGGGCAAGTAGCGTTGCCAAATTTTCTGGAAGCTCGGAAACTCCAGAGTAGTACGGATACCAGGTATAAGCATAGAAAAAGTGATGTTTTAAAACTAAAATGTGTTAATGTGGACGTACTGAATTATTTAGCATTACTACTACTACTACTACTACTACTACTACTAATAATAATAATAATTAAGCATTAATTTGTTCATCCTTAGTAATTGCCTGGTCAGGGATGAGGTGGTTTACATTAGGGTACTAGTTTGTAATTGAAGCATTTAAATTCATGACAAAATTAGCCATTAGAAGCAGGTACATAGGTACAACAGTCTCTTCGAGACCAATTATGACCTGGTGTGCTGTTGGCAGAGTTCATAGCCCATGCTGACATTGCTGGTATGTCTATAATTTTTCTATTGTCTCTGGTTTAAGTCTGTATACAGACAATGTCACTGCTTAAGCTTCTACAGACTGCAAATTCAGCAATCTCATAAGATTATTACAAATCACACTGTTCAACATGGATCTAATAAACTTGTGTACAACATGTATATGGGTGGATGACATGACACCTGATTTTGCTGTAATGAGGTAATAAAATTTATTAAGATGTGTTCTTCCTCCATATAACTTATTTCAGTAATGCAAAATAGAATGTTTTATGTAATTGTTTTACATTTGCATGAAAGACATGTTTTATTTTTAGTTATTTGTTGTTTTTATTTTTTGGTAAACATGCAACAAGTCCTGCTGGGTGACCGTTATAAATGAAGTATTGAATATGAACATATATAAAATAAATATAATTTCTAAAAGTAAATGTTCATAAAGGCTTTTTGCATTAAGTCGTACATATTTACTTTACCAATTTATGGTTTTAAAACACACCAGAACTCCTATAATAATCACAGCACAGAACTTCTGTAATAAAAATGCTGCCCTGCGGCATGACACGGAAGTGTCATTTCATAAATTTCATAAAAATGTGTAGTTTGTAACAACAGTACTGTTTCATCTCCATTTGTCATGTACCCATGTACACTGTATGATGGTATGTACGAAAGTATGTACACTGTGCGATGATGACACCTACTGAATTATAGGCCATGACGCAAGTCATTATGGAAGACAAAACGTCATCAACATGTGCTAGTGCTAAACATTATTAGCATTCAGGGGAAAAGGGGATAAATGAAAAACACGGGGAGGACACGTCTTATAAACGAGATCTCTGCTGCCAAAACTGCACAAGATTTCGTTCTTTACTGATATTTTAAATACCCCTATTCCTTCGTAGTGCCTTCATGCTATTTGGGTTTTGTGTGATATGCTGCATTGATACATTGTCATTTCACATTGCTGTTTCATTGGCTAGTTAGTAGATGTATGCCGGAGCAGCACACACACTGTGAGATGGTCGTCTTTAATTTCTGATACTGTCAGAAAATTATCGCAGGTTATCTTCAGTCACAAGACTGCAACAACGGCCAGCTTTGAGCCACTCTCACAGTATGACGTAGGACCACTGTTTGCTTAAGAAATCAAACCTGAGCACACTAAAATTCATTTATTTATTCATTTACTGAGCCGTTTAATCCTACTAGGGTTGTGGGGAGGCTGGAGCCTACCTCAGCATACTCTGAGTGAAGGTGGGGTGCACCCTGAACAGATCGCCAGTCCAGTGAGAGCCAACACATATACAAACATTTACACTTATATTCACAATTTTAAAACAGCCAATTAGCCTAATATGCATGTCTTTGGACAGTGGGAAGAAACCGGAGGAAACCCACGCAAGCACGAGGAGAACATGCAACCTCCACTCAGACATGTCCTCGCCGAGCCCGGGAATCAAACCCAGGACCTTCTTGCTGCGAGGCGTATGTGCTAACCACTACACCACCATGCCGCTCTACACTAAATACCAATCATTTTGAAATCAATTATATTTATTCAACAGATATAATAACGAAATACAAGCTAAACTGGTTCTAATCATGTACAGCACCCTCCCTCCACTCCATGTTTGTCATGGTTGCATATCCACCAGTCATGTGACCACGCTGCGTTTGTAGTTTTAGCAGTGAGGTCTAAATGAATGGGAAAGCCTGCTACCAGCAGAGTGAAATGACCCTCAGGTCATCTTTATTTATCCAGAAAGTTAAACAGTAAAGGCCAGTCTGTCATTAACCAACACACTGTGTGTGTGTGTATCTACTTGGAGAAGGGAAGAATAAAGAAGCGAACAACTATCCCTGTCTGTCATGACTAATACTTTAGATAAAAGACTTCCAACAACATCTAAGCAATCAAAACAATGCAGTTGTGACAGGAAGACATTTTGTAAGATAAATAGTATAAGATTAAACTAGCTCTGAATACATACAACTCGAAAACATGCAGCGATCTAAAAACTGTGGTGTTTTTTTTCCCCCTTTGGAATTGAAACCGCATCACTGCTGGACATGAGAAGACAAATTTCTTTGCAGTATATCATTAATAATACATTTTTCACTGGGACTAAACAGGCTCCTCTTTTCTATTCATGCTGGATTCTATACAAATCATCTTTTGGTTGTGAACCTTGATACGCACACTCTGTTCCTCACCTTGGAAACAAGGCTAAACCTCCACATTCTTCCAACTCCAAACATTTTCATCCAAAGCGGAGATAACAACAATAGCGCTTCAACGAATTTGCTTATACCCGTATGAAAAGACGAGGCTTAAATCAGGTGGTGTGATCACACATACAGTATATATACTGTAAGGATGGAGATAAGCAGAGAACTGGGATAAAAGTGAGAGTGTTTGAGACGCAAAGGTGGAGAGTCAAGCGCGAGAACAGAAGAGATGACGAGACGACCGGAAACATTTGGCCAGGAAGAATGAGAGCCTCGTCAAGGTTAATTAGTCTGCAGAGACGTATGCAATTGTTTCCATCATTTATCACCTATACTCAGCTTTTAGTTCGCCTCTCTCCTCAATACCTGCTGCCTACATACTCAATAGCTGTATTATAGTACATTCAGGGCCAGAGCTATATTACTATATTAGTATGTCTTGCAAAAGCAATAGCAGCAAAGCACAGAGGAGAGTTATTTGGGCTTCTACAAAAGCCTTTAACGGCAAAACAGCAACATTGCTGGCAACAGACAACACTCAGAACTCGCCACACACTAAAATGTAATCACTAAAAGCATCTGAAATCCAACCAAAAAAGGACAAATGAGTACTGTTCCTGTTTGGACTGGAGAAAAAAACCCCAAAGCTGATACAGTCTGAACATAAACGGGTTGAAAGTGTCGTGTTTTACAATAATGCACTTCCTCTAAAGCCTGACTTAAACCAGTGTCTCATTTAATAATATGCATTTTTAATATAGCATGACCAAAGTCAACCTCACTTTATTTTATATTACTTTATTTTATATTCAGTCTTGATAAGTCAAATACAGAATATCTTAAAAGGACTGATGTAAGAAAGCTTTAAGATCTTCGGAAATATCTCACTCATCAATCATTCACCAAGTCACTTAATCCTACTAGGGTCACTGCGAGCCTGGAGCCTATTTCCTGAACAGCTCGCCAGACCATCGCAGGGCAACACACACACAACCATTCACACACACACACCAAGGGTCAATTTGGAACAGCCAGTTAGGCTAATGTGCATGGTTTTGGACTGTGTACCTGAAGGAAACCCACGCAAACACATGGGAAACATGCAAACTCCACACAGGTATGGGAATCGAACCCGGGACCTTCTTGCTATGAGGTGAACATACTAACCACCACCTGGTTGATTAAAGTCATACAGTTTTATATTCTTCATTAGACCAAGCACTATCTATCATAAATAAATGATTGCATGGACAGGATGGATGTATATGAACAAAGGCCCACAGAGTGACTCTGAAATGAGAAGAGATCCTACATTTAATTCAAGTCAGTTGAGAAAGTATGAAGAATGAAATTCCAAGTCAATGCGTAACAGAAAATCGTGAAACGTGTCTGTTTAATATGCATGAAATGTCCAAATACATACAGCAGACCATGAAATGTTATTCATGCAGCCACTGATGTGGTCAGAGGAGTTAAAATAAGGTCAAACCCCCCATACAGACTGAAGGAAAGCGTTGTTGTGAATGGAAACACTCATCATTTCAGGCTCTGCATCCGTCCTTTATTGACTAAAGGCAAGCTCTTGCGTCCCCCCCTCTTTTTTCACGGATCCCTCTTACATTTCTGTACACAAACGCATGCCTGCCTCGCTCATTTCCCCTGACTTCCCTTTCTCTGAGCTTTAAAAAGAAAGAGCGGCGTGTAACTGGGAGCTTGAGGACTGGAAATAACCTTCACATGAATGGCTATCCCAGCTATTACACACACATAAACGGCTGTCGCTGCATTTTCTCTCTCTCTCTCACACACACACACACACACACAGGCTTACACCCTCTCTCTCACACACACGCTCACACCCTCTCTCTCTCACACACACGCTCACACCCTCTCTCTCTCACACACGCTCACACCCTCTCTCTCTCTCTCTCACACAGGCTTACCCCCTCTCTCTCTCCCACACAGGCTTACGCCCTCTCTCTCTCACACC
>JBCNYH010000010.1:2519561-2533572 GCA_039654325.1 Tandanus tandanus
GAAAGATGGATGGTGCTAAATACAGGGACATTCTTGAGCAAAACCTGTTTCAGTCTGCCTGTGATTTGAGACTGGGATGGAAGATCACCTTCCAGCAGGACAATGACCCAAAGCATACTGCTAAAGCAACACTCGCGTGGTTTAAGGGGAAACATTTAAATGTGTTGGAATGGCCTAGTCAAAGCCCAGACCTCAATCCAATCCTTGAAGATTGCTGTTCACAAGCGAAAGCCATCCAACATGAAGGAGATGGAGGAGTTTTGCCTTGAGGAATGGGCAAAAATCTCAGTGGCAAGATTTGGCAAGCTCATAGAGACTTATCCAAAGCGACTTGCAGCTGTAATTGCCGCAAAAGGTGGCTGTACGAGGGTACTGACTTTAGGGGGTGAATAGTTATGCACGCTGAAGTTTTGTCCTATTTGTTGTTTGCTTCACAAAATAAATAAATAAATAAAAATCACATCTTCAAAGTAGATAGCCTAGATGTAGGCAGGTTCTGTAAATGAAATGAAGCAAACCTTTAAACAATCCATTTTAATTCCAGGTTGTTAGGCAACAAAACATGAAAAATGCCAAGGGGGGTGAACATGTTTGCAAGGCACTGTATGTGCACCTTTACCGCAATAACTAAATATCCTTTCAAACATTCTTCTGTCCTTCACCTTCTCAGTCTAAATCCGTCACCAACGCTCTCTGACTGTAATCAGATCAGCATCACACAAATCCAGCTTTTCTACTCATCACCTGTAAAAGCCAGGACGCCTTACAAAGCTGTCGTTAATAGGGCAGGATATTTCCTTAAAAAAAAAAAAAAAGCACTAGCGTCTATACCCAACCCGTGAACATGCATTCATTATTTGTGTAAAGAGGTCACCCTGAATCTTTATGGATTAACAATACGTCAGTTTGCTGACGACGCCATCCACCTCGAGCTCGCTCTGTTTATCTGCACGGGGTGGAAATATGGGATATTGAGTGTTTCCGCTCGTAAAAATGGGTCAGCCACAGTGAAAGCCAGACAGTCTGTCTCAGAAACGATCAACAAGCTGCGGTGCAAGTGGAGCCCGGTCTCCCCACCCAACCCACACTGCAAAGCTGGATCAGCAGCCCTCCCTACCCACAACGCAGCTCTTATTGAATGCACGCTTCAACAGAGCCGACTAGAAATTATACCATGCATTCCATGGCCTGCTGTAAACAAATTATGACACGTTTATTATTATTTTTTCGCAAGTTTTAAATGAAATCATCACTTATGATTATACATTAAAAACCGTCAGTCTGGATTGTAATCAGGATGTTATAAATGAATACACATGTAGAATCAATATCAAAGGCGTGAAATGGCTCACTAAAGCTACACCAAGAAGGGTTTTGAGTGAACATCTACGCATAGGAATGCTTGCAGTGCTTTGTTGTAGTACTGTTAATGAGTTACTCACTCATCTGTCAAACTGCTTAATCCTACTAGAGTCACGGGGTGGCTGGAGCCTATCTCAGCCAAAACTGGGTGAAGGCGGGGTACACCCTAAACAGCTCGCCAGACCATCACAGGGCAACACACACAACCATTTACACTGACACCTAGGGGCAGTTCAAAACAGCCAATTAGTCTAATGTGCATGTCTTAGGACTGTGGGAGGAAACCGGAGCACCCAGAGGAAACCAAGGCAAGCATAGGGAGAACATGCAAGCTCCACACAAAAACGCCCAAGCCCAGGAACCACGTGCTAACCATTTCGCCACATCAACTTTTTACACTGGTAACAACACCTGTTCTGCTGCCAGAACTCTTAATTATTCTAAAACGTAAACTGCATGTTGAACATCCATCCATCCTTCCTTCTCTCCATCTACTTGCTGAACTGCTTAATCCTACCAGGGTTCCGGAGAGGCTGGATCCTATTTTCTACCAACTCTGGGCGAAGGCGGGGTACACCCTGAACATCACACCAATCCATTGCTGGGGCATGTTGAACAGAGATCTTTAAACTACACAGGAGCCAAACTACGGAACGATTTCTCCAAAAATGCAATGACTACTGGTAGTTTAAATGTTTTTAAACTACAACTGTTGAAGGAGATCTTGGCTGAAAGAGAATGGTTAAAAGAGGATGGTTAAAGTGGCGAAAAGATCTTCAAAGATCTTCAAAGATCACAGTCACAGAGATTTGCAGAACACAGCAGCATTTTGTGTAACCACAAGCCAATCAGGAGCCTGGGCTGGATCTGAGTGCTTGGTCAGGAGACACAAAAAAGCAACTCATTCATGCAGATCCAATCTGTGATGTGAAGCTGTTCTGATTCCAAAGACCCTGAGAACCTTGTGCGAACAAATTGCACTGTGATGTACCAGGAGATTTTAAATTCAAATCTGGCTTCCTCTGCCAAGAAATAATAACAGGGTTGCGGTTGGAGCTTTCAGCAGGACAGTGATCCAAACACTACTTCCAAATCCACACAGAAAGTTGCTCAGTGACCACACAATCGAGCTTTTCACATGGGCATTCCAGTCCCCTGACCTAAATGCCATTAAAAACCTGCGAGGAGAGCTGGGGATCTGGAAAGATTCTGTATTGAAGAATATCTCAGATTCCTTCCTCAGTACAATCCAAACTTTTCAAAGCATTACTGGAGAAGACTCTGTGCTGTTATGCAGCAAAGGGATTTTGCAGAAAGTGTAATGCAGAGGTGACAATAATAGTGACACGTTTTCCTTAATTAATGGTTAGATGTGTCTTATTATCATTGTGAGACTGAGCTAATTACCCATTTTCACTGTGGGTGCCAATTATTCAGGAGCTGACTGTATGCTACATAGTGAGACACAGGGCTAAAAAAAAAAACAAAAAAACCCAAAAAAAAACCTTGCTTCATGTTGCCTCTCTATAACAGGCTGCCCTGCACTACCTTTTATGCCCCCTGATGTTTAAAACAATTTACATTGATCAGCCATAACATTAGCACCACCTGACTAGTCTACGTCTATGCAGCTCCTTACACAGCAAGCTGCAATGCACTGTGTGTTCTGATACTCTTCTATCATCATCAGCATTAACAGTCTCAGTAGTTTGTGCTACTGAGGGACCAGACCAGACATACTAGCCTTCACTCCCCCCACACACATCAACAAGACTGTGGAACCCATGATACCGTTGCCAGATCACTAATTGCTATTCCTTGGACCACCTTTGGTAGGTACTCACCCCTGCATACCAGGCACACCCCATAAAACCTGCCTTTTTGGAGGTGAATAGACCCAGATGTTTAGGATCACAATATGGCCCTTATCAAAGTCACTCAGGTCCTTACATTTGCTGATTTTTCCTGCTTCCAACACATCAACCGTTCACTTTCTACATCCTACTCTCCGTGAGGTGCCACTGTCCTGAGATAATGTTATTTACTTCATCGGTCGGTGGTCATAACCTCATTAATGTTATGTATGACAGAAATATAATTTAGTTTTTATTGTCAAAAAAAAATCCCTTAGTCAGATGAATGGGAGTGCTATGTGTTTTATTATAATTATTATTTCTTCTTAAAATAATTCTACTTTTTCCACTCATGAAGCCAAGTTCAACCCTTGAACTTAAGGTAAGCACGAGGGTGTGATAGTTCTTTTGTTTGATAAGGTCTTTCGTAGTACATGAGCAGTTCCCAGTAGGACCTATTGTTATTTTTAATAATTATTTATAATAATAAAATGATATTATAATGGTATTATAATTTAATTATTATTATTATTATTATTATTATACAAAACAATCTTATAATAATGAAATGTATTAATAATACAACGTATTAAGTAATAGGTAGTTATTATATATAAAGAAGGTCACTGGTGTCCAGGTGATACCTGTATACGGGTTATGTTAGCATTCTGTAAAAATCTGCACTGACGGATATTTCCAAGATTATAAAGACCAGCTTTTCTCTCAAGCTGCCAAAACATTCCAGGCCAGCTAACGGAAGTAGAGTATTGTCCACCTCTCTCTGAAAGGAACCTCAGACACAAAAGGCATGACTGTTCAATGTACCAACCTTGAATTTTGTTAATTCCAGTGGAGATGAAGGAAAAAAATAAAAAATAATAAAATAAAATATATATATTTGTAAAATCTAACCTTGGATTCAGGAGTCCTTCAGTGTGATCTTTTTTTTTTTAATGAACATGAACTTTCATTTTCCCAGACAAATTCTAACAAACAGCCAAATATTTGAATAAAAAGAGATTTCAGCAACAACAAAGAGGTCTGAGAATAAAGCCAGAGAGACTTTCATTTCTCACAGTATGGATACCTAGACTAAGCCTCATGGAAGCTTTACTAAAAAAGAAAAAGAAAAGAAAAACCGTATTCAATAATCAGCTCTCGGCTGTGCCTACCCTCTCACTAATCCTTCTTAAAGCACTCGAGGTGTGAAAGAGAAAAAAATGTGGGTCCTTGAATACTAATGAGGCATTTTCTTTTATTTCTTTTTTTTTTTCCAGGCTCTGCCTAACCGACAGATTGGGAGGCAGTGAGGCAAACCGCTGTGATCCTTTTCAGGTGTTGCTGGCCCCTATGGGACAGTCTGTGAAAAATATACAAAGCCCTGAACCCAAAGACGCTTCGGGGATGGGATACAACAGATCTGTACTTTTTTCCACATCAGCTTGCCCGGGGTACATTGGCGGTAAACTGTCCTTATGAATACATGCAAAGTCAGTTTCAAGTGTCTCATACTCATGTTTGCACTACATTGCTTACAAGATCACATAAAATGAGCCTTTTTAAAAAAATATATATATATATAATTTTGAGTAGAGTTTATTGTACAGGGCTGCTTTGTGACATACTGTAGATTCAGTTCTAGCTGTTACAATACAACATGCATAACGGGGAGGTTTGAATAATTATGCAACTATATATAAAATAGTATTCATTCTATATTGATATTATTGAATACATATTCATTGAAAACATTATACAAGACAAAAGCTTCACATCAATTATCAGAATACAGGGATCTGTGATTTTAGCCGTGGCATGGTTGTTGGTACCAGATGGGCTGCTTTCAGAATTTACAAACCTGACCTTCTCCTTGGATTTTCATATACAATAATCACTAGCCTGCACTAGGCTGGAGACCTGTACAGGATGTACTCTCGCCCAAAATCAGCTGGAATTGGCTCCAGCTTTCCTTGCAACCCGGATGGATTAGCGGTACGGGTAATGAATGAATGAATAATCTCTAGCTTTTTACTTAAAATAGTGAAAAAAAAAAACTAAATTAAGTGAGTGGCACTGAGGCAGAGTTCAACTGGGAAACGTCTGCCTGGTTCATGTTGACAGAAACCCACAGCAGCTAAAATAATCACTCTTTACAACCATGATGAGCAGAAAAGTATCTCTGAATACATAACATGCTCAGCCTTGATTCTGCAACAGAAGAAGGCCATACTAGGGTTTACTATTTGCTGCCAAGGACACAAAGCGAAGATGATAATGGGCACTGGCACACCAAGCTTTTTTTTTTAATGGGCTAATCTGATAAATGTTCTAGTCCTTTTCCCCCTATTCTGAGGCGTGATGTGAACTGAAACAGTCCTGTATCTGCATAATGTTATTCCTTTTGGGATAAAATGCATAAATAAGCAAGTTGTGCGATTGTTTCTAATAAAGTGACTGGTGTGTATATGAATATGTGAAAATGATTCATATATTCTATTTAATAATTGAATCATGTGAAAGGTACGGACTGATGAACCCCCCTGCAAAAAAACACCAGAAACACGATCCTTACAGCGCATAATAAAATATTGATGACTTACTGTATATAGGGGAGTGTAGACAGAAGCGAAACAAATCCAGAATAAATTGCAACACTGACCAAAAAAACAAGATGATGATCTAAGCTTGCTGGAATCCAGCATGTACGCAGAAGTAACTCTATTAAAACACTTATCATAGAGACGTTCTGCTGGTATGAGCAGCAAAGAAATGTGATCTGAACATTATCTGTCTCCTAAAAGCAGAGGATGAAGACAATATTGGCCCCATAATCTCCATGCATGAAGAGCTGATGTTCTCGCTGCCTCTTAAACCTGCAGTAAGAAAGGCTGCGCAGGTACCACACATTCCACTGTGGCTATCAGATGTGAATAACAAAGCCTAAATAAAATCTAAATGTGGAACAGAATTTAATGAATATAGATCGTAAATATATCAGAATTCCCACATGTGTGAATGTTATAGCAAAATCTGCTTCTTGTTGCACTTGACTATTAAAACTAACTCTTGTTCGTACAACAGGTCACCAAAAAAAAAAAAAAAAAAAAAAAGGTTCGAGCAAAACTGTGGATTCTTGGAATATACAGTATATGATAGGAATATATATATATTCTGCTTCTAAACATCCAAGACTGACTGTGGATTACTGTAAATATCCAGGCATGGTTTATATGATCTTGCCCTAAAAACGCGTCTTTCCACTATTCCAGGCCACCGACATTTCTGCGATGCGTTCGTGCGGGAGTGATGCGAGTTCGATTTGAATTTAGCCTCTTCAGCTTTCTGATGAGATGTTACACCAGAGACACTATGTACAACCCCAAAGACATGATTTACTGTGACATGCTGTCTTCCAGTGTTCTCGTTTGTCTATAGATTGCACTTAAGGGCATAATTATGTAATGACCGGAAATTTCCATCAGCATTTGCCAAATCTGTACAGAGGAAAGTAGCTAATGCATGCTCAGAAAGTTCCTGGAAGTCTCCAGATGGTGCCATAGATAAATTTGCATCTTCATCTAACTGCCAGGTTCATTTGCATATCAAAATGTAGCATGAAGGAGGATGATTTTCTGAAGACACTTATACGAACACAGTACAGCAGAATACAGTGTTACTAGACTAGAAAATTATATATTATTATTATTATTATTATACCATGCATTTGTAAAGAGTAGGCCATTGGGGTGCGGTAAGCCCACGACCCTAATTAGGATTAAGCGGTTCAGAAAATGAATGAATGAATGAATATTATACAATGATAGTATGCGCAGTATGATTAGTTGACATGTAGGCAATAGATCATGTATGCAATATTGCATTTCCAAACAGCAAGTTAGCCATTAGCTTGCTATTTTCTTGAAGAGAAAACGTATACAGAAAATATCCTAAGGAACAGTTTAAGAAATCCTTCCAAATACTCTACGATACTGCGCGTCGGAAAGCTAACCCTCACAGACACAGACGCCTTGTTCAGAACCGGGCAAGTAATAGCACTTGAAGTGAATTTAAAAAGGCAGATTTAAAACAACAACAACAACAACATAGTTGTTTACCTACTTATTAACCTTATTTGCTCGGTCTGTACAGAGAAATCTCAGCCCTTGATCTCTTTGGTCTCGCCTCCAGCTTGGTCCTTATAAAGACCTCGGGCAGAGATTCCTCTGTAAAAACAAGTAGTTTATATTACACAACTCATCTGAATACTAGCTTCAGATTGGTCAATTACAATGTTCAGCGGTTTGTTACTTCTTTATAACAGACTGATGCATAGAGTAGATTTTTAGCCGAAGAAAGAAAATCATTCTTAAATAAATAAAATCATTTTTTAAATGAATGTTTTGTAATTATCATTATTTATCACCCTATTCTGCACCCAGGATGCACTGGGCCACTTCTGTGGCTTCTTTTGCAATGTACGTTTTTACCTGAGAGGGTTCTTCTCTATTATTTAGGACAAACATCTAAATATTTTATAAATAGCTGTGTATTAAATAGATCAGTGGTTTAAGGTTTGAGCCCCAGCACCACCAGGCTGCTGCTCTTGGGCAAGGACCTTAAAGGGGCCCATTCACTTACCATGTCTATTAAATAAACATGAAAAACAGTGTTTAAATAAAATAAGTTCAGCCACAATGTCTTTCTGAAACCCTTTGCTTACTCCTGTACACGAGTGTCAATGACTATTGCACTGGGCGCAATGATATTAGCAAACACTGCGTTTGCCTCCTTCTTAACACTTGATCTCTGACTTTTGCAATTTTTATAATTTGGTGTTGCACTGCTAACATGCACAAAATCGTTCCTCTGGTGATGCGATCTTATCATTATCGTTACTGTAAACAAACACAGAAACAAAACAAGATGTAAAACAGATGAGTAAGGGATACTAAGCCTGAGAGCTCAGGTGGTTTCGCCATGAAATCTTTGTATTCAGCCAAAAGGAATTGATAACGAAAGAAAAAACACTTAGGCTATTTTCTAGTGAATGGGCACCTTTAACCCTGTTCAGTCAACCCCATACAGAGGTAAGGAAATTATGCATTTTCAATCAAGAACGCAGTAAAATAGAGTTAGTGAGCAGCTGAGGACTAGCCCGGGTAAGAAAAATGGTTACGTATGAAATGATTTGATTTTATTACTTATAAATATAGCCAAGAAGTTAAAGCAAAGTCTAAGTGGGAGAAAACAGTAAGTGGTGAGTGATTGGTCGATAGGAACACTGGCTTGTGTAAGTGCAACCCAGTCGGTCTTTACACACAGGTAACTGATCCTGCTCTTTCATCTTGAATATCCAGCAGCTGTGCACTGGAGAACTGTACACTAATGTCTACTCAATATGTTGCCATGTCACTAGGCTCCCTTTTTAAATTAAGTTTAAAAAGTGGTCGACAAATTAATCAAATTTATACCCAAGTCTGACGATCTAACAGATAATTTATCACAGCTATATATCAATGTTATACCAGATGCAATTCATGATATCACTGGCGTTTCCACTATCACTACAATAAGCAACTACTGAATGAGGCGAAGTATGATATAGAGAATTATACGGTTGAGGGGTTGTTTCCTGCTGAAGCCAAAGGCAAATAAAACCCTCCCAAATCGAAGAATTTTCTATCATACAAAAGCTGAATTCTCTAATTGTTTAATTAGTCATTTTAAATATTTTCAAAGTAGACAGTCATGTAACTGTGTAGTGTGCGCCAGTCATGCAATAATCAATCAACTTCTCCAATGGCAACGGTACAATAATTCAGTTATCCCAAGGCATTGGTGCAATACCAAGAATTATTCCATGGCTTTCCACCAATCAGAAACGAGAAAATCTCATAAATGAACAATAACACCAATTACACCATCCATCAATGATCTACACCATTTATCCTTTAGAGTCGCAGGGAGACAATTCCAGCTGACACCCTGAACAGGCTATCACAGGGTTAATACACTCACATTCACACCCATGGGTCATTTAGAGTAGCCAGTTAACCTAATAGGCATGTCTTTGGTCTGTGGAAGAAAAGTGGATTATCTGGAGTAAAGCCACACAAGCATGAGAAGAACACGCAAACTCCACACCGAAAAGCCCTTGGCTGAGATTCGAGCGCACAACCTTCTGTGAGCTGACAGTGCTGCCCACTGTGTTCTGTTAAAGCCTGAGGAGTCCAGCTGATCCATTGTGCGAAATACAAAACAGAGGTGTTGTTTGCACCATGTTCCGCAAAATAAAAGAATTGTGTAGCACTTTGCTACTGTTAAGTGACTAGAAGTAATCATCATCATCTGGTCGAGCTAGCTCCGACATTCATGATTCCATCACGCCATCCATCGTGGTCCTGCATCGCGTCGGAAGGTCTTCAGGGCGGCACCCTGTGTCTCTACATAGCTGGTCAGTGTAGGTAGTTGCTGGGTGACCGACCCGCCTGGATCACTTGCAAGTTCTTGTTTTGCTCGCCAGCAGTTCAGCAATGCACATTCTGCGTTCACGTAGGACTGTACAAATGTCTGCGATAGGTCCATAGAGCTGTGACTTAGTTGGATGGTGTCTCCATGGCAAGAGACATTAAGTATGGCTCTAAGCCATCATGCTTAGACTCAAAAGTTTTAGTCAATGTCCA
Organism: Tandanus tandanus; assembly: GCA_039654325.1. Classification (NCBI taxonomy): domain Eukaryota; kingdom Metazoa; phylum Chordata; class Actinopteri; order Siluriformes; family Plotosidae; genus Tandanus; species Tandanus tandanus. The sequence continues at coordinate 2,529,460 of JBCNYH010000010.1, forward strand.
ACATACATGGTCCAATGTCCAACACCATACGTTAAAACAGACTCTACATGGTGCAGAAGTAGTTCCGTTTGAGGTTGTCTGGGAGATTAGATTTCCAGATGACATCCATTTTATTCAAGGCGTCCCAGGCTTTAGCTTTGCAAATTTTCACATCCTTTTCAATAGAATTTATTTGACTTCTGAGGTATGTAAAAGATTTAAGAGATTTGACTGAGTCACCTGCGATAGTTACTATTGTGCCTTGGTGACTGAAGCTTATGAATTCAGTTTTAGAGGCATTGATATGGACTAACATCAACATGAGTCCTACATCATTAGCAGCATTTTCTAGATGGTATAGAAGAGTTCTGGCATTGGCAATGGTGTGAACTAGGTCATCTGCATGGTCAACATCGGTCAATTTTTTTTTGCAGGATGACGACTTGAGAGCCTCTGTGATCAAGTAAAACCTAGATGGTGATGTTTGTTAAGCGAAGTTCTCAATACATAATCAAGGGTGAAGAATTTGTGATAGTCACGTTTGTCTTTCCCCCCCAGTGCAGCTAAGTGGGTGATTAAAGGCCAGCCATGTCTCTCACTGTCTGTGGTGTGAGGCACGTAAAAGAACCATTGCTGTAGTTCAAAGAGTATGCCATAAGTTTGCCGTCAGCGTGTTTCTGCCCTGCGATGGCCTGGCGAGCTGTCCAGGGTGTACTCTGCCCTTGCCAGAGTCGGCTGAGATGGGCGCCAGCCTCCCCACGACCCTAATTAGGATTAAGCGGTTCAGAAAACGAATGAATGCTTGTCTTTCAGTGGTTTAATACTCCTCTATGGTTCGCCATTCCTATAAAGAGTAGCAGTGTCAGTCATTACTGACAGTTTTCCCAGACCATGTTCACTGACATCCGTGATGGGCTCTGCAAAGTTGGTGCAAGAGCCAAATACAAAGTTTATCTCGTAAGGCCATCTACACCAGTCGGCCATCCTGCATTCCAATGGCAGCTGATTTAAACGGTTTACTCCTGGTTTCATTAGAGTTTTCCTTCTCAAAGATGGATTGCCTTCACCACAGCTATGGAGACCCATCTACCCCAGGCCGTGACAGGTAACGCTGGGCTACAGCTTACCAGCAGCAGGTATCAAACATAGATGGAAAGCGATGATACCTGACCTGATCTGATCCGACCTGAAAGACGTTTAAATGACAGAAAATAAATCTAACGTGCGTAACCAGCACTTCAGTCGCACAGATTGTGCAGGAGATCTCAAAGTAGAATTACTGCAATATCTGCCAAAGAAAGTTTGAAGTTTGAAACAAACAAACAAACAAACAAACAAAAAATCCCCAACAAATTCCACCTGCATTAAACACAAACACAGAGACGAAGTGTTTACCCTTCAACCTCAAGAGAAGGCTTACAAAAACTGAGATAAAGTATATTACACAACCAAAAGCTTGTGGACACCTGAGGAAAAAAAGGACTCATTTCGGATTTCCTCCCCTTCTGCTGTTATAATAACCTCCACTCTCCTGGGAGGAATCTCTATGAGGTTTTGGAGTGTTGCTTTAGGGATCCGTGCTCATTCAGTCCTAACAGCATGTTCTCCCGGTGCTTGTGTTGGTTTCCTCCGTGCACTCCAGTTTCCTCCCACACTTCAAAGACATGCACAGTAGGCTACCTGGCTGTTCCAAATTGCCACTAAGTGTAAGTGTGAGTGGTTATGTTTACTGGCCCTGCAAAGGTCTGGCGAGCTGTTCAGGGTGTACCCCACCTTTTCCCAGTGTCGGCTGAGACAGGCACAGCCTCCCCGTGACCCTTGTAATAGGATTAAGCAATTCAGCAAATGATGATGATGATGATTCATCCATGTGCCCAACCATGTAATCCTACCAGGGAACGCGGGGAGGCTGGAGACTAACTTAGCTGAATCAGGGTGAAGACGTGGTACACCCTGAACAGCTTCCCAGTCAATTGCAGGGCAACACACACACACACACAGACACCCAACCATTCACACTCACACTGACATCTGGGGCAATTCGGAACAGCCAGTTTGCCTAATGTGCATGCCTTTGGAGTGTGGGAGGAAACCGGAGTACCCGGAGGAAACCCATGCATGCACGGGGGGAACATGCATGTGCATGCCTTTGGCGTGTCGGAGGAAACCGGAGTACCCGGAGGAAACCCATGCATGCACGGGGGGAACATGCACACCGAGCCCGGGACTTGGACCCAGGCCCTTCTTGTTGTGAGGTGATGTGCTAACCACTAACCACCATATTGCTTAATAATAATAACAGGAAGAAGAAGGAGAAGAAGAAGGAGGAGGAGGTTTTAGGAGAGAACACACAGGTGCCAGGCCTGTTGCATACATGACAAAGCCGCTGGGTTTTCTCTTTCTGATCAGTTTGTTCATGGTGTCACGGGTATCCGGAGGTCCGAAAAGTTCCGAATGGTTCGGGGTATGGGGGGAGGGGGCGGGCTTAGCGCGCGCTGCTGTTCAACCAATTCAATCACATGAAACGCAGTGAAAGTGGACAACTGTTGTTGTTGTTGCACATTAACAGACAGCCGTGCATCTAAAATGCCCTGAACGCGTGTGTTACCCTGAGCTGTGAGGTTAAAGTCGTGCCATGGCAGATGGTGATGGTGAGGGTGAGGATGAGGATGAAGATGAAATGAGCCGCTGTTGTATTATAGACGATATTAGTGCTAATCCTGCTGGTGCGCCTGCAAACCACAGAGCTGCTCTACATTCATGTTAACTGTGCAGCCTTCAATTCCACACAGAACGAGTTGAAACTGAACACACACCTCGATACACAGTCAGAACACCTCGGTCTCCATTTCACATCATAAACTACATCCAGAGAGGGGAGAAAAAAGAAAAAAAAGAAAAGTCGGCGGCGCACTGATCTGGCAAAGCGCCGCAGGGATCAGCGTGGGCACGCACACACACACGCACGCGCACGCGCGCGCGCGCACTTTCCATTGTGGACACCAAGCATGATTATATTCCATGTTAAGCATTTAGAAAAGCATCAAGTCAATCTGCGCGTTATTATCAGGGTGCGTTTCCTACCTTTCTCTCCATGCTAACGATGGCTGTGGCGAAAATGCGACGAGTGTGTGTGTGTGTAAGAGAGAGAGAGAGAGAGAGAGAGAGAGAGAGAGTAGGGACTGTGCGTGTGTGCGTGTGTGTGCGCGCTTCCGGAGCTTTTCTTGCTCGTAGGCAGTTTCTCAGTGCGCTGGAACCGCGCGAGCACAGCGGCCACACAAGCTAAAGCGCACGCGCGCCGCCGCTTACAGGCAGAAATATTCCTGCTCAACTAGTCTTCATCATCATCATCATCCTCCTCCTCAGTGACGCACACATCCTGCTTAACACCAGCACACTCAGCGTGCGGGAAATCTCGCAAATATCTTGAGTTCTTATAAATAAAACGGATGTGACCCAAAGAGTCGTGTGAAAAAATAAGTGCACCCCTTTTTTTCTTTTCTTTCTTTCTTTCTTTCTTTTTTTTTTTTTGGACAACATGCACTTACAGTCACAGCCCCAGATAACCGGGATCTACTCCATCAAAGCCCACTAACATTTTACAGGCACACATTAAACAAACAATCAACAGATGTAATATTCCTCTGTAGAGAAAATAAGAACCTGCTTTTGACTCCAGAAACATGCAATACACCCTCAGCACAAACTATTCACTGCTGGTGTTTTACATAGCCGTCTCTGACATCAGCACTATCCAGTGCCCCCACTGTACTGGATGGGTCCCTTTTGGATCTGGTTCTTCCTTCCTCATCAGGAAGGTTTCCACCATCACCTCTGGGGTGTTTATTAACACACATCCAGGTTTCCTAAAGCTAGTTTCTTTTAATGCATATTAATAAATTGTTATGTATAGGAATAAGTGGGGTCAGTGGCGCAGCGGTTAGGGTGCCAGGCTCACGAGTGAGAGATCATGGGTTCAAATCCCCGTTGGACCCCCACCGTGCTAAGACCCCTGGGCAAGGTCTTAACCACAAGCGTGCCTCTGTCCACCCAGCACTATAAATGGGTACCAGTAAAAATACTGGGAAGGTAACCTGCAATGGACTAGTGTCCCATCCAGGAGGAGTTGAACTC